>LVTN01001141.1:3408-55382 GCA_001649415.1 Musa itinerans
AAGAAGAAGTAACCAAAGAAGAAGAGGGCTCTTAAAGCAACATGGGACTACTCAAGTGCATCCGAAAAAGAGGAGCCAACCAACACCGAGCAAGTTGCTCACTACGCACTAATGGCTATCGGAGATGAGGTAACTAGTTCATTAGACATAAATTTATCTTTCGATGAGCTTTTAAGTGCTTTTCATGAATTGTTTGATAAATGTAGAACCTTGAGTAAAAATTATAACTCTTTGAAAAAGGAGCATGCTTCTCTTGTTAGTGATTTTGATAGAAGAAAAATTGAGCATGATGATAATTTAGCTCCCTGCACAAAATACCATGAAGTAGAAACGCTTAAAAAGGAAAACTTGCTACTCAAAGAAACCTTCGAATAGTTTGAGGTTGGTAGCAAGTCCTTTAACGTGATCCTTGCCAATAAGGGTCAAGTTCATAGAAAAGGCAGAATTGGATTTGTGAGTAGCTCTCACCAAAATCCAACCACCTTTGCTAAAGGCCCTACCTTATATATTTCACCTCGAAACAAATGTAACTTTTGTTGTAAATTTGGACATGTAGCTTATCATTGTCCATTTAAGAAATGTAGTCTACACAAATTGATTTGGGTTCCTAAAGGAACCATAAAGAACCTCATTCAAAATGATAAGTTAAGACGATCGATTTTTGAGGCACCCAAGGTCAAATGGGTATCTAAAAATCATCCCTTTTTGTAGAAATGTTTACAATCACAAGCTAGGAGCAAGAGATGGTACCTTGATAGTAGATGCTCAAGGCATATGACTAGAGATCCATCTCAATTCTCTAAGCTCACTAGCATAGACAAAGGATATGTCACCTTCGGAGACAACAACAAGGGTAAAACCATTGGCAAAGGAACCATAGGTAACAAATCCAACTTCTTTATTTAAGATGTGTTATTGGTTGATGGCTTAAAACATAACCTTTTGAGCATTAGTCAATTGTGTGATAAATGATACAACATTAGATTTGAATCCAATACTTGCATTATTGAGAAACCACACAAAAACACATCTATGATCGCCCAAAAATAAAATAATGTATACACTATCGACATTAATGATCTTTGTAATGAAATGTGCTTTTTGGTTTTAAATGATGATGCTTGGCTTTGGCATAGGAGATTAGGTCATGCTAGCATGAAACTAAGCTCTCAAATCTCATCTAAAGAACTTATAAGAGGAATTCCTCACATTAATTTCGTTAAATACAATGTGTATGATGCATGTCAACTAGGAAAACAAATAAAAGGTAGTTTCAAACCAAAGAACCAAATAAGCATATCTAGACCATTGCAATTGATCCATATGGACTTGTTTGAACCAATTGCTACATCAAGCCCAAGAGGTAGCAAATATGCCTTTGTCATCATGGATGATTATTGTAGATACACTTGGACTTACTTCTTGGCACACGAAAATGATTGCTTTAGGTATTTTTCTAAGTTTTGTAAACTTATTCAAAATGAAACGGGCTTTATGATTTCATCAATTCGAAGTGATCACGGTGGTGAATTTCAAAACCGTGATTTTCAAGATTTTTATGAATCTAATGGATACAAACACAATTTCTCTACTCCAAGAAATCCTCAACAAAATGGAATAGTAGAAAGAAAAAATAGAAACTTACAAGAAATGACAAGAACCATGTTGAACGAACATAGCTTACCCAAATATTTTTGGGCCGAAGCCGTAAATATGACATGCTATGTCATGAATAGGGTTCTAGTAAGACCATTACTTTTCAAAACTCCTTATGAGTTGTGGAACAACAAAAGACCTAACATTTCATACTTTAAAGTTTTCAAGTGTAAATGTTTTATCTTGAATGAAGATGCCTTAGGAAAATTTGATGCAAAATCTGATGAAGGGATTTTTTTTGGCTATTCTTCTATTTCTAATACCTTTCATATTTTAACAAAAGAACTTTAGTTATAGAAAAGTCTATTCATATTGTTTTTAATGAAGTGTCTAAAGTTAAGAAAAATGAGTTTGATGATGATCTTAATTTTGATGCTTTGAATTTAAATGAAACCCTTTCTCCATCAAGCAACTTGGATGCATCTTCTTTCGAAACATCCTTACTCAAGGAATGGAAGTATGTAGATGCTCATCCTAAGGAGCTAATCATTGGAGATATATCAAAAGGGGTTCAAACTCGTTCTTCTCTTAAGAATTTTTGTGCCAATGCCGCTTTTGTCTCCCAAATTGAACCTAAATGCATTGACGAGGCCTTGAAAGATGATTTATGGGTTATCGTAATGCAAGAAGAGTTGAACCAATTTGAAAAAAATGAGGTATGAAAGCTTGTTTTAAGGCCAAATGACCATTTAGTTATTACTACTAAATGGGTCTTTAGAAACAAGCAAGATGAATTTGGTATTGTGGTTAGAAACAAGGCTAGATTAGTGGCCAAGGGTTTCAACTAAGAAGAATGTATCGATTATGGAGAAACCTTCGCTCCTGTGGCACGATTAGAAGCCATAAGGATGCTCCTTACCGATGCTAGTAGTAATAATTTTAAGTTATTTCAAATGAATGCTAAAAGTGCTTTTCTTAATGACTTTATTTCCGAAGAAGTTTATGTTGAACAACTTCCCGAATTTGAGAATAATAATTTTCCTATTTGACTAAAGCTCTCTATGGATTAAAACAAGCCCCAAGGGCTTGGTATGAGAGACTTAGCTCCTTTCTTATCTAAAATAATTTCTCTAAAGGCAAGGTCGATACTACATTATTTATTAAAAATTTTAAAAATAATTTGTTTGCTGTTCAAATTTAGGTTGATGATATTATTTTTGGTTCTACAAATGAATCCTTATGCGAATCATTTGCCAAGAGTATGAGCCAAGAGTTTGAAATGAGTTTAATGGATAAACTAACTTTCTTTTTAGGCTTACAAATCAAACAACTTAGTGATGATATTTTTCTTAGTTAAACAAAATATGCATTAGACTTGCTAAAATGGTTTAATATGGATAGTTCAAAGGCTATCAATACTCCTATGAGTACCTCCACTAAGTTAGACATTGACGAAAGTGGAGAAAGCTTTGATAAAAAAACTTATAGGGGTATGATAGGTAGTTTACTATACCTCGCCGCAACTAGACCAAATATCATGTTTAGTGTAGGACTTTATGCTAGGTTTCAATCTAATCCTAAGCTATCTTATCTTAAAGCAATTAAAGGAATTCTTAGATATCTTAAAGGAACCTCTAATCTAGGATTATGGTATCTAAAATCTGAAAACTTTAAATTAATTACTTATGCCGATGCGGATTTTGCTGGATATAAAATAGATAGAAAAAGCACATTCAGAACATGTCAATTCTTAGGTCATGCACTTGTCTCTTGATCTTCCAAGAAATAAAACTCGGTTGCACTATCTACAACCGAAGCCGAATACATAGCGGCTAGTGCTTGTTATGCACAAGTTGTATGAATGAAAAATACATTAGAAGATTATAGAATTTATCTTAAGAATATTCCTATAAAATGTGATAACACAAGTGCAATATATTTAACAAAAAATTATATTCAACACTCTAAAACTAAACATATTGACATTAGGTATCACTTTATATGAGATCATATTAATAATCATAATGGAATCTTAGAGTTTATTAATACTAAATATCAATTAGCCGATATCTTTACAAAACCTTTAAATGAAGAACAATTTGATTTCATTAGAAAAGAGATAGGCATGTTAAACTGTCTGAATGCATGAGTTTGTTGTATTTCTTTTTTGAACTATCTTTTTCATAATTTATTTCATGAATTCAGCTTTCATGAATTTATTTCGTTTTTATCTTCCTCTTAACTTGGTATCAAATTTACTTTATACCCTTGCTCCATCACTTAATGATTTTTGATACACTTAATCACTTAACTCATGGATTTTATTGACAAATACATCTCTCACAAATTTCACTCTTGTAAATTTTTAATGAGAAGTGTATTTTCTTGACTTGCAAACTTTTGCAAAGATCATGAATTCATTTGATAGAAATAGCTTTCACAAATTTTATTTATGAATTTTTCTTTCATAAAAGAACATTCACAAATTCTATGTCATGAAATGATACATCTTTAGCTCTTACTGTAAATCTCTCTTGATGAAATGAATCTTCAATCACTCATTGTTTCTCCTTGTATCATGAACTTTCAATATCTCAATTCTTCTTGATGAATGCACTATTCATGGACTTTTCCTTCTCTTTTCCCTTTCAAGAAGAATGCTATCATAATAAGTAAATTTTTTGCTTAAAACGATTACCCATTTCCTTTTTGTTGATGACAAAGGGGGAGAAATATGGTAAATTGATGACAACTTGGCATTATGAATGTTTGAAATATATCATGAATCATAATGAATGTATCATGAATGCTTGAAATGCATCGGAATATGGCATTGATATTTGAAAATATTTTATTCTTAAAATCATGCTTAATTTTGTATTAAAATGATGAATGTCTATCATTATGATGAGGTATCAAACTTATCATGCTTAATTTCCTACTGACAATTGGTATCATGCCTCGGATTGATGAATTGTCATCTTTTATTAAACTTGAAATTTGAATCTTGCTAAATTTCATATTTAAAGTTTGTATCATACTTGAAAATGATGATTGTCTATCATCATTCAACATTGGACCTAAAAATGGATGCCATGCCTTGACATCATTTTTATTGTGATAAAATACGTGATATCATATTTTGATATGATAAATCATGACTAGTATCATGATGAGTATGTCAATAAGCTTTAAATGCATGTATCTTATCAGTTTGATGCTTGAATTCAAAGGTCTTGAATTCAAGAGTGTCTTTTCACAAGTATGGCATATAGATAGGGAGAGTTAAGATTAACTCCGTCATTAATTAATTGTTATCATCAAAAAGGGAGGGATTGTTGAATCTCAGATTTTGATGATGAAATCAATTGATAAATTGTTTGATCTAATCTATATGTTGAGATAAGTGTGCAGGATTAATCACGATAGTGACAAGGCATAAAGCAGATGTTGGGCCGGAGTCAAATATCGGACGATACATCGAAGATTTGGATGATGTGTCGGAAGTTTGCCAGGAGCTCGCTGAGAGTTCGTCGGGAGTTCACTGAGAGTTCGTTAGGAGTTCACCGGAAGTTCGCCAAAAGTTCGCCGAGAAGTTCGCCGGAAATTCACCGAGAGAAAAATTGACATACTAGATAGAGATTACTTAGTTAAATATCTTAATTATCATAGTTAGACCATAAGTTGAGTTAGGATTGGGAGGTAATCACACTAACTTAGTTAAGGGCCAACTGAGCCCTTAATAGGGCTGAATTGGGTCGGTTGAATAGCTCATTCAGCACATGGAGTCACAACTGACGGTGGCACTACCAGGGCTAGCGATGGCACCGCTTGGGACTTACTCTCCCAGGTGGTTTGGGCGGTGGTACCGCCTTGTCACGCAGTGGTACTTCTAGAGCTCAATCTCCGAGCTCTGTTATGTGGTGGTACCGCCCAGACTGAGTGGTAGTACCGCCTAGTGTCAATCTGCAGGCGGTGATACCGCCCAATAATGGCGGTGGTACCGCCAATACCCCGAAAATCCGGGATAAGACACTTTTTGGCTCTAATTTTGAAGTCATTAGGGCCTATAAATACCCCACCCTTTTCTGCATGAAAGGGTATGAAAGTGTGAACAATATCTTGAAGTCTTGGGGTATTAAAAGTGTTGTAAAAGTGTTAAGAGTCCTCCTCCTCCCTTTCTAAGTCTTGTGATCATTCAAGAGAGGTGTGAGGCTTGTAGGGGTTGTCTCTTAAACCCATGAAAAGGAGAAAGTGCTGTAAAGAGGGTGGTTGTCCTTTGCCCATTGAAGGAAGACCATTCATGGATGCTAGTGACCTCGACGGAGGAGGAATCAGAAGTGGATGTAGGTCACAACGACCGAACCACTATAAATTCTGATGTGCTCATTTTCATTCTGCTTTTTATTACTGCTATTACTTTCTAAGTTAATAGCTAGTTCATTTACTCTAAAGTTAAGCACTTTCCGAGATTGGTTTTCAATGAACGAATATCTTTCAAACCCGATGATTTTTTTCGTTGCACTAATTCACCCCCCCTCTTAGTGTCGCTCTTGATCCTAATAGATAGGGGCTCCAGCGGATATCTCATATCCGAACCTCTATTCATTGTAACGCCTACCATATGTGTGTGACCCTCTAAGCCCAATATCGAGCTGGCCGTGAGTCATACCTGTTAGAACTCCTTCTGGCTCAGTAAATTATTATCTCCAAAATAATTCTCTCGACTCATCGACTGCGGACGTACTAAGCCACTATGCATAGTCTCTAGACGATATAGGAGAATCCAATCCATTGAACCTATCTATCGTCAGTTACAATGTACCTATAGTCCCTCATCCATCTGATATCCCAAAGACCATGTACTGAGTATGGTGCTATCAGACCCATGCAATTTTTACTCGAGTATCGCTCTAATCGGATTCTCCCGGAGAACTCTTTCTCTCTCAATCCGAATGACCCTAGATAGGGACTTGTTTGAGTAAGAACATATGAGATATTTCTCTCATGACACCGAGAGCAGATGATCCTCTATCGACACTCAATAGTCCTCGTAAGATTGGCTACCACTCCTGATGACTGGTTGTGCTACATCTGGAACCTCCAAACCTATAAGTCTGGTATCAAAGAGTGGAGTACTCATATAGCACATCCTTGGTGTCTCAAGTCTAAGGACCAGATACACCACTAGGACTACAGAATTACTGTCTAACAATAAGGTATCATCAACCATCCAACATTTCGTAAGCGGATTAGTTAGTGAACTCATTTTCTAATGAGCACCTGTATTATATCCCTAGAGGCCCCACAGGAGCAACTATGAGACCAGTTGTATCTATCATATGGACGGGTATATAGCACACCAGTCTGTTTGGTTATCTCGATGTCCCTCTCAAGTAATCTATGACCGGGATTATTTAGGGTTTGTGTTTAAAAGTAAATCAGTCTCAATATCGTGATCTCATCACGATCCGATTTTGATTGCACAGATCTAAGGACATCACTATATATATATGTGTGTGTATGTGTGTATATGTGTATATGCAACAATTAATATAAAATGATAAAATATCAAAATATAATAAGTAAAAAGACTGCATGTCAAGTCATACGTGTCATCACTCATGTGTTTGGCCTATATGGCACTTATGACTAACAATCTCCCACTTGACCTAAAGCCAATCACCAATGTGTCTAATCCCCATCAGACCTCTATGACGCTCAAAGATAATCTGAGATAACAGCTTTGTTAGTAAATCTGCAATGTTATCTTCGGATGAAACTCTTTTCACTACTACATCTCCTCGGGTCATGATCTCTCTAATAAGGTGGAACCTCTTTAGAACATTTCTGACGAGACCTGGGTTTCTTCACTTGAGCAATCGTCTCATTGTTGTCGCAATATAAGGGAATCGGCTCCTCGTTGCCTAGCATGACTCCTAGATCTGTGATGAACTTCTTTATCCAGACTCCCTCCTTTGCTGCCTCTATTGCAGCAATGTACTCCGCCTTTGTGGTCGAGTCAACAGTAGTATCTTGCTTGGAACTCTTCCAGCATACCTCTCCTCCATTTAGAGTGTACACATACCCTGAATTCGACTTACTATCATCGACATCGGATTAGAAACTCAAGTTCGTGTAGTATTCAACCTTAAGGCTACTACCTTCATATACTAGTAAAAGATCCTTAGTCCTTCTCAAGTACTTAAGTATACACTTTACTGCTTTCCAGTGCTCCAAGCCGGGATCCGCCTGATACCTGCTCGTGAAACTCAAAGCATGTGTTATATTAGGCTTGGTACATAGCATGACATACATGATAGACCCTATTGTTGAGGCATAGGGTATCCTATCCATGTTTGCCCTTTCTTCAGGAATCTTTGGGGACATACTCCTAGAAAGCGATATCTCATATCTCATCAGTATGAGACCACTCTTGGAATTTCCATGTCAGACCTCTCTTGACCGGTAGTGTCTATGTACCTGGACTAGGATAAGCCAAGCATCCCCTTGGATCTATCTCTATAGATCTAAATCCCCAAGATATAGGATACTTCCCCTAAGTCCTTCATGGAGAAGTATCTAGATAACCAAGTCTTTACTGTGGATAGCATTCCTACATCATTCCTAATGATCAGGATGTCATCCACATATAATACCAATAAGATGATAGTGCTCCCACTTACCTTCTTGTACACATAAGGCTCATCTTCATTCTTAATGAAGTCACCAGATTTGATTGCCTCATCAAATCTTATCTTCCAACTTCATGCAGCTTACTTTAGTCTATAAATGAACCTAAGCAACCTACATGCCTTATCTGGGCAGTCCTTGGATACAAATCCCTTGGGCTTTATCATATATACCTCATCCTCGAGGTTACCATTGAGGAACGCAGTTTTCACATCCATCTGCTAGATCTCATTATCATAGCTATAATAGCCAATAAAATTTGAATGGATTTTAGCATAGCTACGGGTGAGAAGGTTTCATCATAATCAACAACTTGCCTTTGATGATACCCCTTAGCCACTAGCCTTACTTTATAGGTCTTTACCTTTCCATCTACTCCGATCGTCTTCTTGAAGATCCATTTGCAACCAATTGGTTCAATACCCTCAGGTGCATCAACTAGGTTCCAAACCTTATTGGAGTATGTAGAATCCATCTCAGAATTCATAGCTTCTTGCCACTTCCCAGAGTCTATATTCATAAATGCCTCCTAGTAAGTTTGAGGATCAATATCCTTAATATCCTCTCCTCTAATATGTCCCACATATCTCTTAGGAGGATGGGATACTCTACTGGATCTATGTAAAGTCGGAACTTGTATGCTAGGTACCTAAATAGACTTGGGTTGTGGAGTAGTGCTTGAGCTAGGTTCTCCAACCTTGCTCAATTCTATCATGCTCCCACTGTCTTTGCCAAGAATGTGTTCCTTCTCAAAGAGCACCGCTCTCTTGGCTTCAAAGACCTTTTGGTTCTCAAGATGATAGAAATAATACCCACAAGTTTTCTTAGGGTATCCCATGAACTTGCACTACTCCGTTCTCGATTCCAACTTATCGGGGTTGTGTCTTTTAACGTGGGTAGGACAGCCCCAAATCTTAACAACCTTAAGACCGGGTTTTTTCCCTTTCTATATCTCATATGGTGTAGACACTATCGATTTAGTTGGAACTCTATTCAGAAGGTAAGCTGTGATCTCTATGGCGTATCCCCAAAATAAGATGGGTAGGTCAGCGAAACTCATCATGGCGCCATATTAACAATGTACTATTCATTCTTTTAGATACACCATTGAGCTGAGGTGTATAAGGAGTTGTCTATTGGGATAGAATCTCATAGTCCTTGAGGAATACGATAAACTCTGTACTTAAGTACTTACCTTCTCGATCTGATCGAAGAGTCTTGATACTCTTTCCAGTTTGGTTCTCCACTTCATTCTTATACTTTTTAAATTTCTCAAAGGCCTCAGACTTGTACTTCATTAAGTACACATGTCCATACCTTCAGAAATTATCAGTAAAGGTAATAAAGTAGGAGTAACCACCAATGGCATGAGTTGATATGGGTCCACATACATCACTATGTATGAGTTCCAACAACTCGGTGGCTCTCTCTCCAGTTCCACTAAATAGAGAGTTGGTCAGTTTTCCATGAAGGCAAGGCTCGCAAGTTGCATATGACTCATAGTCGAATGGATCTAGATATCCATCCTTTAGCAACTTTTGAATCCTTCCATCATGGATGTGACCTAGCCTACAATGCCATAGGTATGCACTGTTCACCTCATCTTGTCTCCTCTTGGACACACTTACATTCATGATATGTGGAGCAATATCTAGCATAAACAAACTATTATGCAATGTTCCTCTCGCGATGATCTTATTATCTAATAATATTAAACAACCATTGTTCTCAAAAACTAATTTATATCCACTAACTGTCAAACATAAAATAGAAATAATATTTTTGATAATAAAAGGAACAAAGTAGCATGCATCCAATGCAATAATAGCTCAACCAGGCAAATGTAGGCTGACCTCACCAACAACTACTACAATAACTTTTGCTCCATTGCCCATCTTGAGGTCCATCTTGCCCCTCGCCAATCTCCTAGGTTTTGCTAGAACCTACAACGAATTACAAATATGATAAGCACTACCGGTATCCAATACCCATATGTTATCATAAGAGTCTGACAAATAAAGACTGATCATGAATGTACTTGAAGCTTCTCTAAGCTTCTGTTTCGCCCTCTCTACAAGGTACTCTTTGCAGTTTTTCTTCTAGTGCTCATCTTTACCGCAGTGGAAGCACTGGCCTTTGTCCTTTGCCGGGTCTTTTTTAGCAACCTTTATTTTACCCAGACGCTGGTGACCTTGATGGAGGAGGAATCAAAAGTGGATGTAGGTCACAATGACCGAACCACTATAAATTCCGATGTATTCATTCCTTATCGCTTAATCTCTTTACTACATTCAACTTTAGTTCATTACAAACTGTCCAATCCCCTCTTCTCTACTCATTCTAGAAAAACGAAACGATTTTCGTTGAAATCTAATTTTATCGTACGAAGATTTTCAAATCGACGTAATTTTTCCGCTACACTAATTCACCCCACCCCCCCCCCCCCCCCCCTTTCTTAGTGCCGCTCTTGATCCTAACACATCTTGCCTCTTGCCAACCTCCTAGGTCTTGCTAGAACCTGCAACGAATTACAAATATAATAATCCAATACCCATGTGTTATCATAAGAGTCTAACAAATGAAGATTGATCATGAATATACCTGAAGCTTCTCCAAGCTTATGTTTTGCCCTCTCTACAAGGTACTCTTTTCAGTTTCTCTTCCAGTGCCTATCTTTGCCATAGTGGAAGCATTGGCCTTTGTCCTTTGCCAGATCTTTCTTAGCAACCTTTGTTTTACTTGGTCTACCCTTGCCCTTGCCCTTCTTAAGGGATTTTTCTGCTTTCCTTTTCTTTTTGGTCTCACTAGTGTAGAGAACTGACTTCTCTTTCTTGATAGTGCTCTCTACCTCCCTCAACATATTGAGGAGCTCAGGGAGAGTCACCTCAAGCTTGTTCATATTAAAATTCATTATGAACTGTGAAAAGGAATCTGGTAGGGACTAAAGCACAAGATCCATACACAAGTTATCCTCTAGGACCATTCCTAGACTTGTGAGTTTCTATATCCACTCAATCATCTTTAGGACATGGTTCTGAACCGATGTCCCCTCAATCATCCTAGCATGAAAGAGGCTCTTGGACATCTCATATCGTTGAGTGCTTCCCTGTTCCTCAAATAGTTTGCGGACATGTAGGAGAATGGATCTAGCATCCATCTTTTCATGTTGTCTCTGTGACTCAGGAGTCATGGAGCCCAACATGTAACACTGAGCAAGAGTGGAGTCATCTATATACTTCACGTAGCGAGCGATCTCATCTTCGCTTGCCCCTTCCTCGGGCGTAGGCATCACTGTATTAAGGACGTACATGATTTTCTCCGCCATGAGAACAATTCTCAAGTTGTGGAGCTAATCCGTATAATTCAAACCAGTGAGGCGGTTGACATTAAGTATTCCACGTAAGGGATTTGAAAGCGATATTTTTTGAAAATAAAGATGCAGTAGAAATAAATAACATGCAGATTTTATGAAAATAAACAATCATGATATGGACTTCTATCTTAATATTCACGCGACACCCTCAGCACATGAAATGGAAGTCTCCGACAGACTTCTAGTGGAGATTGGGATCCAATCAGCGTCTTAGTGTAACCTTGAGGGACTCGACCAATCTCACTAAGCCGAAAAGGTAGGCAACTCTTGCCGATCATAACTCCTTATGATTCTCGTCCTATTCGACCTTCGAACCATTATGGTCTCAAGGAACTTGACTAACCATGATGTTCGGTTAAGTTAACACAATCGTTACAAGATGAGTCTGATTCGATGATATGCCCTCAAAGGACTCAACCAAGCATACCAGGTCCTTCGGTCACCGGTGATATCTCTATGTCATAAGCAAGATAGCGAATCATGATATAGGTGAGCCTCGAGGGACATGACCAACTCAACCTACATCGAGAATCAGTCCCTATCTATAATGATGGAAGGCCACGTGGATCAATCTAATTGTTTCACATTTACCGACTTAATATTATCGAGAGAGAGGATTTTGATTTGGTCTCCTAATATGACGTGTCACACACATATATATTTAATATATATCTACATCGCATGTAAATATTTATACATATCTAGTAGGTGAATAAGCAATCACATATCACATGAGCAATCACACCAGATGATCATAGACCATAGTCTAATGTGATCAGGCCCGAGCCAATGGGCTTAATCACTCACATCAAGATCTATGTGTGTAGTGGTGCATCTCCATGCCTTCTGATCGTTCATCTCGTCCTCATTGGTTCCGTCGGCATCTCAACGCATCTCCATGCATCGCGATCATCCGTCTCAACCTCGTGGATCCCACTATCGCTTCCATGCTCCTGCTGCGCCTCCTCATGTGATTACAACTTAATCATAGGCACACAGGCCTGACAAAAAATAAAAAATAAAATGGAAGTTCGTAGGCCCCAATAATAATAATCACAAGTATACACATCATCACACGGTCCATGATCATCCGTCCACATATCATACATCACATGTACATATCATCATCATGTAAGACTACTAGACAATAATAAAAATAATAATCAATTAAACTTTTTAATTAATTAATATTTCATGAAATCAGGGACATATAGGGAATTTTTTGAATTGTGAGGGGTATTTTCATAATTTGGACAAAGGATAGAACTCGAAATTTCTAAAATTTCGAGGGGCAAAATTATCTTTTGCCTAGAAAACCCTTTCTCCCCTGCTTTCTACGGTCGTCGCCACCCTGCCGATGGCGGCCCTCTAAGGTAGGGGAGCGAGTGCGCCGCCCTTGCAGGTGGGTGCCCCCACAAGTGGGAAGCCCCGCTGCCCTGTGGCGGCTCTGCCCGTGGACGCAGCGCCCGTAGGCTCCGTTGTGGGCGTAGTGCCCACGGGCGACGCCGCACCAACAGGCCAACGCTGCTCGCTAAGACTCACACGCAGGCTACCATCGCTACCGGCGGCTCGCTCGCGGGCCCAACGGCGGGAGGCACCACCCTTGCATGCAGGCACTACGCCCGTATGCAAGCAGCAGCCGCCCCTATGGGGCTCAAGCTCGCAGGCAAGCGCGACTACAGGTGCTGTGTTCGCAAGCAGCACCTGTGGGTGCCGCCATTTGCATTACAGGCGCAGTGCCTGCGCGAAGGCGGCTCTGCACGTGGGCGGCCAGTCGCCTACGGTTGCAACTACATGCAGCAACAATTGCTGCGCACAGGCAGCCTACTTGCAACCACACTATAAGTGGCTACATGCACACAAATGGCAGCAAGCTATCATATGCGAGGGTAACAAGGGCAGCAACAGTTGCTGCCCTTTCTCGCTATTGCGTCAACGATTTTGACGTTAAAAGCTTCTCTAAAACACAACACACGTAGTTCAAAACCAATCTTTCGCACGAACAACCTAGCTCTGATATCACTATTGAGAAATCTTAGGGGCGTCATCACATACGCATCGGAAGAACAGAAAACAAAATTCCTAATTTCCCAAAGATATATTCGTCATCGTGCGAAGATTGGTGCACAAAATCCGTGAAACATAAAACTGTGTATATTAAAGATTTTGTTACCTAGGGAGATCATATATTCCTAAATCCCTACAGATCTCTAAGAGAGGGTGAAGGAGGTCAAGTTCCCTCCTCTCTAGCTGTGATCCACTCAACAGAGCTGCGACGATGCTCCTCAAAACTCCAAGCCTGCTCTGAGGAGGAGAAGGAGAGGAGAATAGGAGAGGCGAACTAAAAAGGCTCTAGCCTATGAACCATTGATTCTCTCCTATTTATATAGGTCCCCTATCAACTTAACCCTAATGGATCCTACCCTATTAGGTATTAGATCTCTATCCAACTACCCAAGCCTCTTAGATTAGTGGATCTCTATCCAATAATCTCTCATTGACTCTTATTGGAAATCATCCATATGATTCAATAATTCATGGGCTTATTGGATATCCAATAAGATATGGGCTCTAGCGTATATCTCATATCCAAACCTCTACTCATCACAACAATTACCATATGTGTGACCTTTTAGGCCTAATATCGAGCTAGCCGTGAGTCATACCTGTCAGAACTCCTTTTGGCTCAGTGAATTACTATCTCCATAATAATTCACTCGACTCATCGATTGCAGATGTACTATGCCACTACGTTATAGTCCCTAAACGATACAGGGGAATCCAATCCATTGGACCTGTTTGTCCTTAGTTACCGCGTACCTATAGTCCCTCATCCATCTGATATCCCAGAGACCATATACCGGGCATGGTGCTATCAGACCCATACAGTTTCTACTTGAGTCTCGCTCTAATCGGATTCTCCCAAAGAACTCTTTCTCTCTCAATCCGAATGACCCTGGCTAGGGATTTGTCTGAGCAAGAATATATGGGATATTCCTCTCATGACACCGAGAGTGGATGATCCTCTATCGACACTCAATAGTCCTTGTAAGGTTGGCTACCACTCCCGATGACCGGTTGTGTTAGATCCAAAACCTCTAGACCTATAAGTCCAGTATCAAAGAGTGGAGTACTCATACAGGACATTCTTGGTATCTTAAGTCTAAGGACCAGTACCCCACTAGGACTACGAAATTGTTGTCTAACAATAAGGCATCATCAACCATCCAGTATTCCGTAAGCGGATCAATCAGTGAACTCATTCTCCAATGAGCACTTATACTATATCCCTAGTGTCCCCACATGAGTAGCTATGAGACTAGTTGCATCTATCATATGGACGGGTATACAGTACACTAGTCTATCCGGTTATCTCGATGTCTCTCTCGAGTAACCTATAACCGGGGTTATTTAGGGTTTGTGTTTAAAGGTGAATCGGTCTTATTATCATGATCTCATCAAGATCTGATTCCCATTGCACAGATCTAAGGATATCACAATATATATATATATGTGTATATACAACAATCAATATAAAGTGATAAAATACTAAAATATAATAAACAAAAAGACTAAATGTCAAGTCACACGTGCCATCACTCACAAGATTGGCCTACAAGGCACCTATGAGTAGCAGCAATAATTAAAATAAAGTGATAAAATACTATAATATAATAAGGAAAAAGAATACGTATCATGTCACACGTGCCATCATTTACGTGATTAGCTTGTAGGGCACCTATGACTAGCATAGTATACCAATTTGTCTAGTTATTTTGATGTCCCTCTCGAGTAACATTTAACTAGGATTATTTAGAGTCTATGTTTAAAGGTAAATTGGTCTCGTTATTATGATCTCATCACGATCCAATTCTCATTGCATAGATTCATAGACATCACAATATATATATATATATATATATATATATAAGCAATATAAAGTGAGAGAATGTCATAATAATAATAAGCAAAAAGACTATGTGTCATGTCATAGTGTCATCACTCATATGATTGGCTTTCAGGACACCTATGACTAGCATGTTAAACTAACCAAGAGAAACTTAGCTCTAGTACCAACTGTTATGACTGAAATGACACTAAGAGGGAGGTTGAATTAGTTTGTCATAAAATTACGTCGATTCAAAATTTTCGTCCAATCAAACCTATATCGAAAATGGTTTAACTTAAAAATGTTTGTAAGAGTAGTAAGCAAGTCAATCAGTTTATAATATGAATGAAAATAATAAAGTAAATGCAAACATATTTATAGTGGTTCGGTCGTC
This sequence comes from Musa itinerans, assembly GCA_001649415.1. NCBI lineage: Eukaryota > Viridiplantae > Streptophyta > Magnoliopsida > Zingiberales > Musaceae > Musa > Musa itinerans. The sequence continues at coordinate 19,354 of LVTN01001141.1, forward strand.
CCGACCTACGTCTAATCGAGGCTACCGGCTTTCATTACTAATCTTCTTTTCAATAAGAGAAAATCAACTACCTTTTTTACAATTCTTTCTACTTTTCATAGGCTCAGGAGAGAACCTTTACACCTCTCTATTGTACTAAAATAGATCTCACTCCTCCCTTAAAAGAACTTCTAAACCTAAAAGGAAGAGACTCTATATTTCAAGAGAGTTTACACACTTTTTTTCTCAAGTATGCTTTTTCACTTTCTACTCTTTTCCCTTACCCAAGCAGGAATTAGTGGGATATTTATAAACCCCAAATGACTTTAAAGATAAAGCCAAAAAAAGTCTTATCTTGGGTTTCTAAGGTACTAGCAGTACCATTGCTTGTGTTGGGTGGTACCACCGCCGAATCTTCCAAAAAATGTATACTTCATATGTTCTAGCTTATAGGCGGTTCCACCGCATGACTCAACTATGGGTCACCGAATGGGCCTCCCAATAGACCCAAATCAGTCCCGACTCAAGCCCAATGGGCCCCTAATTGAGTTAGCATGGTTACATCCGAAACTAACTCAATTAAGACCTAAACTACTTCGATCTAGACACACAATTACAAGCTTATTGGTTCATCTAGTGCTTCATCTGATCCTTCGGCATATTGTTCTCTCCTTCAGCGTATTGCCTGATCCTTCGGCATGTTAACCTCCTACAACATCCGATCTTCTTGGCGCAATGTCCGGTCCTTTTAACTTGATGCTTGAACTCATTGCATGAAGTCTATCTTCTAGCACGTCAACCAATCTTTTGGCCTGACGTCCAATCTTCTGACATATTCCACTCTATCCCAACATTCGATTCTCCTGCTTCAATCGATTTGTCTTTCCAAGATCGAAGTTAGTCCAGCGTCACTCAAATGTTGATTAGATCATAGCTTCAATTAATTTCATCATCAAAGTCCAAGATTCAATAGGATTAATATCTTAACCAATTAGAGTAACTTGGTCATCATCCATGTCATCTCCACTATCATATTCATTATTGATAAATGCTGGTTGTCTCCCACGTCGTGGTTCACCTTGCAATTTATTAATTGCATCATCATGCCTTTCTAGATGATCTCTTACGTCTCTCATCACTTTGAACATATGTTCAAATTGTTGTTGCATTGCTTGAACCAAAAGATCATTTGACAAAGAACTCACTTCTTTATCTTTGGACATGTTTACAACCTAAAAAACAAAGTTAGAACAACCTCATCAATACTCTTCCATGTGTTTCACTCGAGATTTGATTCACTTCGCTTGTGTTTCACACAATTTTTAATTTTTCTCGACACTAATCTCACCACTCTTACCTTTGACCTCTCTTGTTTTGTTCTTTGTGTTCTTAGATTAACTAAGATACATAAATAAATAATTCAGATTATGACAATTCAAGGATAGTAAAATTGGGTAAGTCTAAAAGAAAATAAAAGGTAGATCAATTTAAATGTATGTGTAATGCATTTCAATCATAAGTAAAGATTAAAATTCAAATATCAAATGAATAAAGAAAATTTTCTAGAATGAAGAAAGATTTTCACATCGAAACAAGAATTCAAATGAACAAAGATAGAATTATGTGATTTGCAAGAATTCCTTGAAACCACATTGTTTTTTAATTATGATCTCTATCTTTTTTTGGACCTTTGATTTCTTCTCTTTTTTTGACTTTCTAATTTTCTTTTTTTTCTTTTCTTTTTCTTTTTATACTATAAAGTGTAAAAAAAATAAACAAAGAAAAACAGTAATAACATAAGAAGTACAATAATAAAGATGAAGGAAGAACAATAATTATAGATATGGTACTGAAAGAAGAAGAAGAGAAAAGGAAAAACTAAAAGATAGTAAATAAATGGATATGCAAACCTCAAACTTGAGCTGAGTTCTAATAGTAAATGATGAAAATCATCAATTTAGCAATCATACACCTCAATAGCTAAAGAGTTATGATACATATGGAATGCAAATTGACCCCCTCTAATGAATTGAAACAAGACAGATCGTTCAAGATTGAAGTTATGGAAACTATTCTCATCACTTTATCAATGAAAAATTGATGAAATAATTAAAACAATACTTTGATTCCCTTAAAATGCTATAAACTAAGAAGTTTGATAAGTTGAAAGGAAAAACAAAATTTTTTCGGTTTTGAACACCACAAGTAAAAAAAGCTTGATAAGTTCCAAGGTTCATGCAAGAACTTAAAAACAAAACACTTACCATAAGTGTTGAAAGATGAATATACTTCTGAATTACCTCCTTACAAAGGGAGTCAACCTTATTTATATAGTACAAAGGCCAAGTACAAAGGAAATGAATTAATTAAATATATTAATTGATATTCATATTCCTATTTCATGAATGTAGATCACTCATAAATCTAGAATTTATTTAAATGATCATTCATGAATAAACCCACAATTCTTAATATGGTCCAATAAGGCTGAATGTCATTATTCTTCAAAATATGCTAAAAATTTATTCTTTTCTTAAAGTTGACTTTCTCTTGAACTTATTTGAATCATATTGACCATTTTAGGCTCTTCTTGCATCCATAAAACCTTGACCGAGTCTTGACCAGCTTACTCCTTCTAAATATCTTCCAATAAGTAAGTTAAGATTTTTTTTATCCTTTTAGCTTTAGCTCTTGTCATTGATCCTCCATGAGTAGTTAAAGGGCCTTTGGCAGAATTATGATTAATTTGGGAAATTAAAACCAAAGGTTGATGGTCCATTCAATGTGCTAAAGAGAATTGGCAAGAATGCTTGTGAGATTAAGCTACCAGGAGATTATGGAGTGTCCCCGATATTCAATATGGCTGATTTAAGTCCTTATCATATTGATGAAACAAATGAGAACTTGAGGATAAGTCTATTTAATCATGGGAGATTGACACGGGAGTACCTAATTTACTACAATCAACTCGTGTAAATCTTACTGATCCAATTGTATTATCTACGACTCACAATTTAATTGAATTACCCAAATTGATTACTAAAGAGTTAAGGGGTGTGCCTTTATAGGTTAAAAAAGTTGTCTCTTAACTTTATAGCTATTTCATTAATAGATGGTATGGTGGGTGAATTTGAGAGTTAATTCAACTTATCTCCACGTCCAAGGAATGCATTAAAGGGCTTAGTTATCAGCTATAAAGTAATAAATTTTATAGTTCCCTATGCATGGAGGATTGTTTTATGCACTAGTATTTATTTTAGTGTTTCAAAGTAAGAAACAATTCATAATCTAATTGTTTTTGCATAAAATCTTTGAGTTTTGTCTTTTAACTCGGTATCTCTTTGGTTACTAAAGAGTTATGGGTTTAGTCTCTATGTCTCCTAGATATTTTCTTAAGTGATGAGTCTTTTTTTTTCAAGTTTTGTATTCTTATTTGATTATCCTTAGCGTGATGAGTTTATGTATCCTTTTATGATTTTAAACTTGGTGAATCTATTTATCGTCATTCCAAAAGTGTTTCCAACAAATACAACTTTTAACCTTTCAAATTTTATTTTTCATTACCCCGGTATCAATTAATAAAAAATAATATTCTTTCTTCACGAAGTGAAGCCATCATCTATGCATAGAGCACGTATGGTGTGACATTAGACATGAAACCTTGGTATCACACTAAGACCTGTTCTTAATCCATATTCTCCTCTTTGTCATGATCTTCATCTTTTTGTTCTTCTAATTCTTGCAATCTTTGCATGATTTTTCAAATAAACGTTCAAAGTTCTTTGAGTACAAACAATGGGGTCAAATATGACAAAGAGTTATTATTAGCATTAACTAATATCAGTACTTGCAAACTATAATATGTGACCATAGTAAAATTATTAAATGGATATGAAAAGAAATCAAGAATGTAACAAAGTATTCATATTCGTATAAATCAGTGATTTAAAATATGATTGGTGCCAAAAGGCACCAATCCCAAGATGTCCAAGGCGCTCTAACAGTGGAACTTTCAAACTAGGAGAAAAGAAGTATGCTTGAACGAAGCGAGGGGGAGAAAAGGTTATCGATAGTGGAACTTTCAGACGATAACAACAGCGATGGAGGAAACTATGAATTATAACAGATGTAGCGATGGAAGCTACGGACGATAGCAGTGACAACGGGGGAAGCTGCAAATAACGATGTCGTGAGTGGATGAAATTTCAAAGGTGTCTACCGGTGGCGAAGGAAGCTACGGTCCTCTCCCTCGATGGTAAAAGGAGTTACACACGAAAGTGATGGTAGCACAAGAAAGTTACAGACGAAGGTTAGGCCGTTAGAATCGTCGGATGATGACAGAGAAAGCATCAGTTCGCTATGTCTGCAATGGAGATAACGATAGAAAGCACCGACGACGGAGACAAAAGCTGCATAGGATTGATGACTTGCGAGAGTGAAGGGGTGCCTTCTGCGGATAACGAAGTGGTTAAATCGGGTTATAAAAGTCCGATTCAGTTGGACCGGCCGCTTGCTGGTTATACCAACCCGCTAAACTGCTGTAGGGATCGTTAGCATTGACTGAGGCAATATCACCTTTATGCCTTTGGTACCAGCACTTACAATCTTTTTCCTGATCATTAGATGACCCCTTGCCATCAACCAACTGATTGTCACTGTTAGATTTTTAAATCAAATGCTTGTCACCTTTCTCTGGATCTGACAATTCGTTACACTCACAACTGTTGTTAGAAAGATGACCTCTTAATTCTGAATGGCAGATTGAACCCCGTTCATCAAGATCAGTTCATGTGACATATAATGAGCATCTGATACAACGGTTTCCCTGTCCGCAGTCACCTTAGAATAAGTTAGCTTTATCACCATAAAAAAACTGAACCCTTTCATCATTATTAGATAACAGATTCTCAAAGGATCTCAAATTAGAACCCACAAATTTCAGTTTTAAAAAATCATAATTAATACCTGTAGCTTGTACTCCAATATTAGCAAGAGAAAATAATTTTATAATTGGTCGGGTCTTTGATGATATATGTCCAGGGAAGATATACTCAGTAGAATGTTCATCAGCATCATATAAGTCAAACTGTTCGTCAATCCTAATGAAAAAGAGGGATTGACGCTGGTTCAGCCAATGAAGTACTATAAAATCACATCTGATTTTGTGAGTTAATTCCACTATCTGTGTAGTATTGATAAGATGAATACCATATACATTATCTAATTTATACATATCCAATTGGTAAATTTTGTTAAAATGAATATCTCTTATCTAATTCATTTTACCGAACCATATTGTTGTATGAGAAATATCTTTCTTTGCCTAATATGTTTTCTAGATATATACTTTTTTTAAATTTTGCCTTCACAGAAAATCCAATCACCATTATAGAAGAAAATCTTAACGACCCTCAGAGCCATCATCAGCTTTTCAACAATCATCCTGCAAAGACTGACTTGCTATTTATTCAACATAAAGGAAAGATTGACCTATAAAGACAATACTCAGAAGAAATTTTTTAAAAAAATATCCTCCGGCTTCTCTTTCCACTCTATCTCTCCCTCCTCCTTCTCACTCTTCACCTCCCCCTCATTATTTGCATACTTCTACTCATCCCCTATCTCCCGCACCTCCTCATAATTTATCTAAAAAGGTCTCTTTACACTCGAAATTAAATTAATTTATATTTAATCATAAAAGTTATTAAAAAAATTATTAATTTTATATAAAACTATCTTAAATTCATTCTAAAATTAAAAAAATAGTGAAATTCTTGTTAGAATCATGTTCTAATAGATTCTGAAAGTTTGTTATGCCTGAAAATAAATAACATATACTTGTTCACAAAACCCATTAAAAATAAATAAAATTTGACAATTGATTATCTTAAAATACCTAAAAATAAAAGGCAGGACTAATGATGTTAGAATAATGTCATATTAGATTGGTAAAATTTTGAGATGGTTTGGGTAAAGTTGGTTCTGTTACAGTAAAAAATAAAGTAAAATGCATTAATTCATAGAACTTATATAAAAATTAAAAATTAAAAAATTAATTATCATAAAATTTTATAAAAATAGAAAAAGTGTTACTAATGATGTTAGAATTATGTTTAAGAAGACTAGTGAAACTTTAAAAGGGTTTGATTGATATTAACCCTGTTACGCTCCAAAAATAAATTAAACTATATTCATTCACAGAACTTATCAAAAAAATTAAGTTTTAATATTTATTTATCCTAAAGTCCTCTAAAAATAGAAAAGATATTACTAATAATGTTACAATGGTGTCCTAATATATTGGTCAAAGTTTGAGATAGTCTAGATCAACTTGACCATATCACACTCCTAAATGAACTACGAAACATATCCAAAAAATTTTAAATTTTGATGATTAATTATAGTAAAATTATCTGAAAATAAAAAATATATTATTAATAATGTTAGAATGATATCCTAATATATTAGTAAAAAATTAAGATAGTTTGGTTGAAGTTGAGCACTTCACTTGAAAATGAATTAAAATATACCCATTCATAAAAATTATATAAAAAATATAAATTTTGATAATTAATTATCCTAAAATCATCTTAAATTAAAAAATATCAATAATGATGCTAAAATAATATCCTAGTAAGTTGATGAAAGTTTGAGATAGTTTATGTGAAGTTGACTCTCTTATACTAAAAAATAAACTAAAACGAACTCATCTATATAAACTAACAAAAAAATACAAATTTTAATGATTAATTATTCTTGAATTCTCTAAAAATAGAAAAAGTATTATCAATGATGGTTATAATGATGCTACAATAGAGTGGGAGATGGTTTGGCTAAAGTTAAAATTGTTACATTGAAAAATAAACTAAAATATAATCATTCACAAAATTAAGATTTTTTGAAAATTCAACGACCAATCGAGTGTATTTTAGTTTAAAATCTAGTATATTTTGATTAAATTTATCTAAAATATTTTAAATTTATACATCCGCACCCACATATATATATATATATATTTATTTTTGGACTTAAGAGGAGGAAAGAACTTTTTTTGGATAAATTATGTTTTTCTTACTTGCAAAACCAATCGATCCTGGCCTAAATTTTGCAAAATTAGTTTGTTTTTCTTGCGTTTCATTAGGTTATAAGTTATCATTAATGGTTCACATAGTATATTAATGGTTTAAGTTTAAAAAAAGTAAGTAAACATCAATTAGGTCGACCAAAAATATTCTCAACTATTGAAAATGATGAAAAACTCGAGTATGACTTGTACAATGTCATGGTTTAATTTTGAAATGTATTAACTCTTGCCGAGGGCAAACTTAAGTAGAGGAGATTATAATATCTCTAAATTTAATCTTTATTAAAAAATTTAAAAATAAATTAATTTATAAAAATTATTATCACTAATTCCAGCATATGCTTAAGCATCTTAAACATTGTAGAACATAGTTTAAAAGCAACAAAATAAGCGATTCAAGTGAAACTCGTAGATGTAAATTCTTTGTTTCAAGTTGACCTTTTCATTTGGGTGGATTTCTAGAAGTCGACTCGGTCGCCTACAGATCTTTCTGGGAAGACCACGACAGAGACAGAATCCCGCACTGCGACTGTAAACGCATTCTTCACATTTAATTATTATTAGATAATATTTTATCAAGTAGAGAAAATAAAATCACATATAAACGAGGGAAACAAAAGGGAAGAGAATACTTAATTCTTGAGTTTGCAAAGAGATTGAAAAAAGGCTAACGGATCATTCTCGTCGTGCTCAAGCACAAACTAGACACCACATACCACATTACAAAGATCCAGGTGCTCCATCCAAGGACGACTCGGTAGCCAAGAAGACCAGGTGTTCAATCAGCGGTAGCTAGAGTCTCTTCATTTACATCGAAAGCTTTTCTTGCTAGCTTAAGCTCTTCATGCATAGACAGTAACTCGGTGCACCGATGGAGCTTCGGTGGATCCTATTCATGCACAAGTGACCAAGACTTTAAATGTCAACCATTCTACCATATATACATGGCCTAATATTCAACAGATGCTAAAGTGACATGTAGAATTTGACAGGTGGAAAGGTAAAACTAGATGACTGCAAAATGAAAGATGGCTCAAAGACAACTATAGAAAATCAATTATAATTAATAACTCATTGAATTTTCCATGTAAATTTCTACATTGACTGGGCAATTCAGTTGTCAAAGTTGGCTCTGAGCAGAACTTTTTAGTACCTGTGTTCAGTTCTTTAGTCAGCCAATGAGTAGGGACTACTAACTACATTCATTTCTTCCTTGGGGACTTGGTGAGGCTTTCACATGACATAAAATTATGCTAATATAAAATCAAAGCTACATGCAGCAATGTAGAAACAATAATGACACATATCATCCTATACTGCTATCCAGTATCACTGTAATGAAGTGAGAACTGCAAGCAGAATAACTGCCCACATGGATCAATCTCCACATATCAACTCCACCACAAGAATAGAATAATATATTGAAAGGGTGAAGTATACAACTAGTTCATATGTCAAAACAACTTGTATATAGTTAGTTAAATAAAAAAATATTAAGTTCTTGAATGCATATTTGATCAGATTATCAGCGATAGGTATATCTTGAATGCATATCTTAAATTAATAATGATCACTTCATAAAAATCATAGTTTAAAGTCACCCAAGAAAAATCAAAAACCAAATAGGAAAAGAGAAGTATAGGGACATCATCCATAAAATGGTACAAATGTACCTTGCGGACTAGATATAAAAAGTCCTCAGTCAAAAGCCTCCCTCTCTTTGATGCAATGCTTTGCGCTTTATGAACCTGCTTGTTCGGTTACAAAGTAGAAACTGTTAACAACAAATATTTATTTAAGCTGCTATAACCAAATTAGTCAGTTTAGCATGCAACAGAAAAGGTCCAGATATTCATGTCAAAGACTACTAATATATAGAATGAGCACAGATGTCAAAGATTGAGAGGATCTAAATGTTCTTCTCAAAACATTATTGTCTATTCTAGCAAGTTTCTTAAAACATCCAGACAAGTTCATTCTCATACTTATGAAGATATAATTTAAAGGTTTAAATTTGATCCTAACAAAATCCATTCTATGTGCGGTTTTCCTCTAGAATGTTCATGGTAGTAAATTTTTAACCTCAGCACTTTTTGGGTGTAATAAAGAACATCTTAAATCACATGTATGATGCAAGTTTGAAGTTAAAGCTTGTGCATTTTATTTTGGCTACATCAAGAAGAAGATTCTCTAGTAATTAGTTAGAACAAATGTGAGTAGTCTTATCAAACTGAGTCATTTAGTTTTCTATTTGTCAAGATAATTTTTGATACTACACTTTTGATATAATACTTATTTTATTTTGGCCAAATCAAGAATAAGGTGCTCTAGAAATTAGTTAGGTCTAATTGGAATTGTCTAATATATGCATCGTATCAGTAATATTCACTGGGTTACTTGAGTCAATTATCTATTTTTCAAGCTATTTTTTTATACTTCAAATATACTTTGGTGTTAGATATATAGCAGAATTATGAATATGGGATTTCATTCAATAGACAGAAGGTTGCAAAAGTCTTGAATCATCACAATTCAAGTAACAAAAGTTCCAAGGGTAGTTTAAGGTAGAATTTTGAGGTACTAGAAATTCCGCACTAAAAATCTTAGACATTTGTCCCAATAGTTTCCCACACATACAATCCTAATCTATGTCCAAAGGTGACCAGGTGCATCTCATTGAACAGAGAGCCAACTATGCTGACAAACAAAGATCTGAACATGAATTTGGTCTTCTAAAACAAAGCTTTATCCCTATGATTGTCCTCTTTGTTCTTGTTCCTCTGCCCCATCTAGTTCTCCTCTTAACACCTCTATTTCCCTTTATTAGAATCAGAAAGATGAACTCTATTAACTCAAACTGGTTCCTCAAGTGATTATGTATTATAACTTGTTCCTTCAGTCCCCACCAATTTGTCCGATAGAGACACCAGCCACCCTCATTTTCTTTTATATTTAGTCCATAAGGTACCATTTCTTGAACAAGGACTCATCCAGTGACAGACATACAAAAATAAATTACAGATAACCTGTAATTTCTGATCTGTTTTATCCTTTTTTCCTCATGATCCCTCTGGCACTAGAATACACATCATGCCTGGTCTTCCTTTGCTATTCATTCAAAAATTTAACATTGTTTTATAGGTATGTCTTTTGTAACAACATCAGTTAAGGAATCCTTTTGCCATTTGGTTGAAGTATGCAGAAAGAAAATTGTTAGCTTCTATAGATGATTACAGGATTTGGACATTTTATATTAGGAAAGTCTAGTCTAGTCATCTTTCCCGTTAAACTACACTCTGAAAAACTAATTGCCCGAGAAACTGAAAAAGGAATAAAATGAAACTTAAATTTTCAAAAAGTTTTTATGGCTGCCCAGCATCTAAATCTTTCTAATCAATTCCCATCTAATTTTCTTCCCTTCTACTTATTCTCTGGTTTTATTTTCTTTTGGAATTTGAACCTACACCAATATATTCTCCTTCATGTAACTGAATCAATTCCAGACCTCATTGCACCATCACAACCCTTTTTAAAACCTCTAAATTAATAAGGCAGGAGAAGAGAAGTAATAAGAGAAATGGGATTATGCTTGACTCTCTTATTATTCTTGGCACAATTTAATCCATGTGTCAAATCATTGACTAAGTTACAGCCAACAGCAGTCACTTGTAAGCCTTCTAAGTTGAACAAACTTGAGCTCAATTACTAATCTAAACTGGAAGTAGTCAAAGAGGATTCTTCTATGGCAGAATAATAACCATTCCAAATTTTTCTATGACTGTTAGAGATTAAGCATGCACCGATTAGTTACTCTGGTTCTTCTAGGTGTATGTCCTTCAACATTCCCAAACCGTATCCAATTATGATATTTCTCTTTTTGCAAATATGCACCAAAGCAATCAATAATGCATGATAAGAAAACTCAAACTCAAACTGTATCCAATTATGATTTCTCATTTTGCAAATATGCACCAAAGCAATCAATAATGCATGACAAGAAAACTCAAACTCGACCTTTTAAACTCCAAACACCTTTCTTCATTTGGTCTGAATTTAACCTTTAGCAATCTCAAGGAAAGTGTGATATCACAAGAAATAATAGCTCCAACACAATTAAACCTCAAAATAATTGCAATTGGAGTATATTAAACATCAATATTTATAGTACAACCTAATCATTGGAAACAATAGAAGAAGATGAACCATGTTTACCATGTCAGTGATGTACTCTACAACAATGTCCTCCACTAAAGAAACAGTTTCTGGAAGAGGCTGAAAAATCAACAAGAAATTAATCAATATGATCAAACAATGACACTTGAATTTAAAAGAAAACTAAGAAAATATTCTGGCAACAATTGTAACACAATAGCAAAGCAGATTAATCATTGCATCCTTATCATGCATTGTATCGCAAGTGCCACAAAGGTTCTCAGGTCTCAACGTAAGATCGTAAAAATTGCATAGAATAATAGTCTTAACAACTAAGCCTTGAGTAGCAGCTACGCAGTTTATAAGAATCATTGTTAAAAAAATTAGCTCTGATATGGTCCTCTCATGTAGTTAAGACCCAAGGGTCTCTCCTACTACCTAGCTAGTCCTAGCCAAACCTATTTGGTTTGTCTCTCCATCTCTCCCTTTTATGGGCATCTCTAAACCACTTCCTCAATTTTTCTTATTCCCGGCCGGTGCAATTTTTCTTATGTGTTGCAACTGTCAAAAATTAGGAGAAGCAAAAAGCATGTATTAGGTGATAGGTTTATCTGTTGGGAAATCTAGGGCAACATCACATGCACAGCGAAAGAACAGAAAACAAAATCCCAGAATTCCCGCAGAAAAATAAGGTTTCATCGTCGTGCAAAGATTGGCACGCAAAAACCCACAAAACCGAAAAACTACGCATATAAGAAAAATGTGTTACCTAGGGAGATCGTATATCTCTGGAAACCTACAAATCTTTGGGAGAGGATGAAAGAAGTCAACTGTCCTCTCTAGTAGTGATCCATATGACAGGGGCTGCGAAGACGCTCCTCAAATCGTTGCTTAAATCTCTTCCTCGTGCGCTCCACGCAATCAAAAAGGGGCTGCCCCTTCTTGCTGTCCACACACCCCAAATAGCTACAGTATAAGGAGAGAGAGAGAGAGAGGAAAATAGGAAGTGACAACAAAAAAGAACCTAACTCATGATCCTTTGGTTCCCTCATATTTATAGAGGCCCCTTGTCAACTTACCATAATGGATCTTATCATATTGGGTACTAGATTTCCATCCAACTACTCATGCTTCTTAGATTAGTGAGTCTCTACCCAACAATCACTCATTGGCTCTTATTAGATCTCATCCATAAGATTCAATAATTCAGTGACTTATTAGATATCCAATAAGATAAGAGCTACAGTGGATATTTCATATCCGAACCTCTACTCGTCGCAACACCTACCATATGTGTATAACCCTTTATGCCTAATATCGAGCTAGTCATGAGTCATACCTATCAGAACTCCTTCTGACTCAGTGAATTATTATCTTCATAATAATTAACTCGACTCATCGACTACGGACATACTAGGCCACTACGCCACGGTCCCTAGACGATACAAAAGAATCCAATCCATTGGACCTGTCTATCCTTAGTTATTGTGTATCTATAGTCTCTCATCTATCTAATACCCCAGAGACCGTATACCGGGAATGGTACTGTCAAGCCCATACGGTTTCTACTCAAGTCTCGCTCTAATCGGATTCTTCCAAAGAACTCTTTCGCTCTCAATCCGAATGACCCTAACTAAAGATTTATTTGAGCAAAAACACATGGGATATTTCTCTCCTTACACCGAGAACGGATGATCCTCTACTGACGCTCAATAGCCCTCGTAAGGTTAGCTACTACTTCCGATGACCGGCTGTGTCAGATTTGAAACTTTCAGGCCTATAAATACGGTAACAAAAAGTGGAGTACTCATTCAGGACATTCTTGGTATCTCAAGTCTAAGAATCAAATACACCACTAGGATTACAAAATCGTTGTTTGACAATAAGACATCATCAACCATCCAACATTCCGTAAGCGGATCAATCAGTGAACTCATTCTCCAATGAGCACCTGCACTGTATCTCTAGTGTCCCCACACAAGCAGCTATGAGACCAACTACCTCTATCATATGAACGGGTATATAATACACCAATCTGTCCGGTTATCTCGATGTCCCTCTCGAGTAACCTATGACCGAGATTATTTAGGGTTTGTGTTTAAAGACGAATCGATCTCATTATCATGATCTCATCACGATCCGATTCTCATTGATCTCATCACAATCCGAATCGTTATCTGACAATAAGACATCATCAATCATCCAGCATTCCATGAGCGGATCAATCAGTGAACTCATTTTCTAATGAGCACCTGCACTGTATCCCTAGTGTCCCCACACGAGCAACTATGAGACCAGCTGCCTCCATCATATGGACGAATATATAATACACCAATCTATCTGGTTATCTCGATGTCCCTCTCGAGTAACCTATGACCGAGATTATTTAGGATCTGTGTTTAAAGACGAATCGATCTCATTATCGTAATCTCATCATGATCCGATTCTCATTGCACAAATCCATGGATATCATAATATATATTCATACAACAAACAATATAAAATGATAAAATATCAAATAATATAATAAGCAAAAAAAGTAAGTGGCATGTCACACATGTCATCACTCGCGTGATTGGCTTACAGGACACCTATGACTAGCATTATCACCCATACAAATTGGTACAGTCTACTTACCATATGGTGAGCCTAACACATTGAGTTTACAGTGCGGTACGACCAATACCGAACTGGCTCAAACATAATTATCTGTCCGTGTCAAAAACGATAGTAAGGCTGGTAATTATTGGCATGTGCAAGCAATATTTTAATCCATAACATTATATTTAATGTTCAGGTGTGAAACATTCATTCGATTCAATATTCTAGAATCAATGAAATGTTGATAATTTTGAGCTGTAATGACATAGTTAGGCATGTTTATTACTCAAATTGCTCTAATTTTGATAATATGCAATCACCCCAATGTGCAATTGAACCCTATAGAATGCAAATAAATAAATGTTGTATGTTTTAATTCAGTTTAGTTGAATCTCCTTTAGATAAAAGGGTATTAAGATGACCATGAATCATAAAATTTTGAGATCATCTCGTGACTTAGGGAAATAGAATTCAATGACTCATCTCCACACCCCTCCTATCCCTCTCCTCTCTCCAATGATCATGAAGGTGGTGGCATCTTGCAAGAGCAATAAAGGGTTAGCTTCTTTTTCTTTTTTCTCCTTTCTCCTCTCACTCCCCTTCTATGACCACTGCAGGTGGCAAGAATAAGTGTTAAACCATGTCCGTGTGTGTTGACACAAGATGTATCGATGTGACTTGTTGGACCTGTATAAGTCTAGGTAACATTGCTGCAAATGTAAAGCGATAGCTTCAATTTGATAATAACAATGTCAATTTCAGGCACTGATTTCCAAAAGCAAAGACAGATTTTCACAATAAAAGTAAACATGTTTCTCTAGGTGCTCTTCTCAGTGTGCAAAAGTCAATTTTTATGTTTCAATGAAGTATAAATTGGAAGATGAATTAACACTGGCAGACAAGTGAAAAGCAAAATAAAGTCATATTAAGAATAGAAATTCTTACATTGGGATCGTCTCCAAACCCATACATCATATGTTGCACTGCATAATAAAATCATTAGCCCAAAAATTAGCAGTTCTTGATGGAAACATGTTTGCATAAGTTCTTTGCAACAAGAAATTTATATAAAAGCATTGCCAGCGAAGAACAATTGTTCCACGACAAATAAGCAAGCAAAACGTGTGTAAATTCAAATTTTTGAATATAAGAGAACTCTTACTATCTTCATGCCAACATATAATTTCTATTGACTTTTAAGTTTTATATAAAATAGCTTGATCTTTAAGCCCATGCATGTAGATACCATTCAAATTCTTCAAACTTGTGTAGAGTGAGAATACTTGCATATGGATACCCTTAGCAAACCTTTTGTTGGAGAAAAGGTAATTTCCTTTGACAACAAAATAGAGAGAAAATTTCTCTTTAGCAAAGTCATATAATCCTCTCTAATTTTGTCCTTACCATTTTTTATACTTTTTTTTGGTAATATGAAACTCTCAGGATTAAGAGAGAAAGAAGCATGAATATCAAATTTCTCCGCTACATGATAATGTAGAGCAACAAAAGGTCATCATACAAATAAGCAACAACAGCCAAAATCAGAGCTCCCAAAATAGCAAAGTGGCAATAATCAGGAAAGAGCCCCCATCACTCCTCCAACCAGTGCTACTTCCTCCCAGCACAGGCCAGTCCTGCTTGATTATAAAGATAGCCACTCAACTAAAAGTCTCAAAAACAATATAAATTTGCAGCTATGAAAAACAAAAGCTCCCAATAGGTCTATCTCTGTCCAATTAAGATTGGTACCATATTGATGATCTATATTCTTATTCTGATCAATACTAAATTGAACTATTTGATCAAGAAGACCCACATCAAGGTAACAGCCATTAGGAACAACAGAGTGAGGAAGAAGAATAAATCGGCTTCCACTACCAAATTTGATTACACAAAAACTAAAAAATATAACAGAAGACAGAAAAGGATTGATGTTCTTACAATCTTTTTGGAATACACCACGCTTGCGCTTCAGAGAAGTTTCTGACACCTGCGACGAGCCCACTCTTGGCTTTGCTGGAGGGCCAGCAGAAGCAGAATTATGCATTGCCTTGGCCAAAAGAAGTCCCACAACAAATTACCAGGAAAAGAGTTAATGCATCTGCAGAGGGGTATGTTTGTACATAAGATTCAAGAAATGATGAAACCACATATTAAGTTACACATAATTATATCAAATGCCAAGAATTCTAAGAGAAAATGCTAGCATATATCAGAGAAGAGCGATGTGCCACAACAAATTACCATGCATTAATCAGTGCATCCAAAGAAAGTAGGGAAGAATCAAGCAATGATGAAACAATAGGATAACGGGAACTCAATGATATCAAAAGCACTACATTCCTAAGAACAAACCCTAGCACTTAAAATGCCAACCACAGAAAGTGGAACCAAATGGTATCAATTCCCTGCAATTAAGCAGAAAACCTACCAAAGATCAAAGAAGCCCAACAAATACCACAACAAATAACCAAGCATCAATCAATGCGTACAAAGAAGGAATGCTTGTAGAGAAGAATAAAGAAAAGATGGAACCACACGAACCCAAACGATGTCAAATTCCGGCCATCCTAAGGGAAAAACCTACCACGGATCAGAGAATACCAGAAACTACCACAGCCTATTACCAACAAACTATCAGTGCTCAAAGAAGGGTATGCTTGCAGGGGAAGAATCGAGAAACTATGAAACCAAAGGAAAAGTGGAATCAAACGATCTGAAATCCCTACAATGCAATGAGGAAACCCTAGCATAGATCAGAGAAGCCCAGATAATGCCATAGCAAATTACCAAGCATCAATCGAAGGAGGTATGCTTACAGGGAAGATCAAGAAACCACGAAACCACATAGACCCAGGCGATATCGATTCCCTACAACCCTAAGAGGAAAACCTAACCCGAGTCGGGAAATCCCAGAAACCACCACAGCCAATTACCAACAAAGTATCAGTGCGTCCAAAGAAGGGTATGCTTGTATGGGAATAATCGAGAAACATAAAACCACAGGAAAACTGTAATTAAACGATGCCAAACCCCTACATCATCGGAGGAAAACTGACAGTGGAACTTTCGGACGGGGAGAAAAGAACTGTTAACATGGGAAAAAAAGAACTGTACCCGAGCGAAGCGAGGGGGAGAAAAAGTTACCGATACTGGAACTTTCGGACGACAGCAACGGCGGCGTAAGAAACTGTGAACGGCGGCAGCGGCGGAAGCTGCAGACGGCGTCGTGGGCGGAGGAAGCTTCAGAGGTGTCCGTCGGTGGCGGAGAAAGCTGCGGTCCACTCCTTCGACGGTGGAAGGAGTTGCACACGGAAGCAGCGGCGGCGCAAGGAAGCTGCGGACGAAGGCTGGGCCGTCAGATCCGTCCGACGGCGACAGAGGAAGCCTCGGTTCGCTGCGTCTGCGACGGAGGGAACGGAAGAAAGCGTCGGCGGCGGAGGCAGAAGCTGCGTAGGGTTGACGGCTTGCGGTCGCGCGGGGGTGCGGTGGACTTTTGCGGGTAATAACGTGGCTAGTTGGTTCAATCGAACCAACTAGCCACTGTTAAATCAGGTAATAAAAGTCTGATTCGGTTGGACCGGGCGCTCGCAGGTTGTACGAACCGATTGGCATGGCTAGTACTGGTTGAGGGATCGTTAGCATTGACCGAGGCAATATCACCATTATGCCTTTGTTACCAGCACTTACAGTCCTTTTCCTGATCATCCATCTCATAATATACATCACTGCAGTTGAAATGAGAACACTTTTCCCTCAGAATCTGCTTCATTAGACGACCCCTTGCCATCAACCAACTGATTGTCACTATTAGACTTTTAAATGAAACGCTTGTCACCTTTCTCTGGATCTGACAATTCATTACACCCACAACTGTTGTTAGAAAGATGACCTCTTAATTTTGTATGGCAGGTTGAACCCCGTTCATCAAGATCAGATTCTTGTGACATATAATGAGCATATGATACAACCGTTTGCTTCACGGTCACCTTCGAATAAGTTGCTTTATCACTACCTAAAAACTGAACCCTTTCATCGATAATAGATTCTGATCTCAAATTAGAACCTACAAATTTCAGCTTTCAAGAATCATCATTAATACACGTGACTTGAACTCCAAGATTAGCAAGAGAACGTGATTTTGTAGTTGGTCGGATCTTGATACGTGTTAGATTATGTAGTCTTATTTAATTAGGTAAGATATATTATAGGTACGATTTGGATTCTGATTATAGTTATTGGCCAATAGAAAAGAAGTTCATGTTAAAATAGGATTCATTCGTAGATAACTTTGATGCGAGGAACTCTCCTAATAACTTATTTTAAACCCTCTACTCTCGTCTATAAATAGACAGGACTTTTAGGGATTAAAGAGAGGAGAAAGATCTAGTTCTCATTGCAGATTGATATCTCGAATCCTAACATAAAAATTTTTCTACATTACAAATAACATGATTATATATTTTATACTAACAATGTGTCACATACTTAACAAATTTTCATTAGCATCAATCCTAATGGAAAAGAGGGGTTGATGCTGAACTGATTCAGCCAATGAAGTGTTGTAAAATTTCAACTAAGGATAAACATAATTTTGGCTTTGTAACTTAATTCCACTATATGTGTAATCTTGATAAGATGAATATCATATATATTATCTAATTTATACATATCTAATTGGTAAATTTTATTAAATAAATATTCTTTATCTAGTTAATCTTCCTGAATCATATTGTACACGAGAAACATCTTTCTTTACTCAATATGTTTCTTAGAAATTTACTTTCTTTAATGTTTGCCTTCGGAAGAAAATCCTATCATCATCTTAGAAAAATATCCTAACTATCATCAGAACAATCATCAGCTTTCTTTTCCTCCGAGATTGACCTACAAGATGGGCCAATAAAAGACTATCCTTAGAAATATTTTTTATATAAAATATTCTCATCTTCCTCAGCTTTCTCCTTTTTTTTCTTCATTCTCCTTTGTCTCATCTTTCTTTTCCTCCTTCCTCTCCACCTCTGCCTTCTCCTCTTTAGACTCTACCTCCCCCTTCTCTCCTCCTTGTACTTCTCCTCCCCCTCATTATTTGTATACTTCTGCTTATCCCTTATCTGCTGCACCTCCTCATAATAATTTACCTAAAAAGGTTTCTTTACATTCAAAATTAAATTAAATTATATTTAATCATAAAAGTTATTAAAAAATTATTAGTTTTTATATGAAATAATCCTAAAATTATTCTAAAATAGAAAAAGTAGTAAAATTCTTGTTAGAATAAAAAGTTTGAGATAGTTTTGGTTGAAGTTAACTCTTTTATACTTGAAAATAATTAAAATATACTTGTTCACAAAACCTATTAAAAATAAATAAAATTTGACAATTGATTATCTTAAAATACCTAAAAATAAAAGGCATGACTAATGAAGTTATATTAGATTGGTAAAATTTTAAGATGGTTTGGTTAATGTTAGCTTTGTGACAGTAAAAAAATAAAGTAAAATACATTAATTCATAGAACTTATATAAACATTTAAATTTTAAAAATTAATTATCATAAAATTTTATAAAAATAGAAAAAGTATTACTAATGATGTTAGAATTATGTTTAAGTAGTGAAACTTTAAAAGGGTTTGATTAATATTGTCCCTGTTACACTCTAAAATCATAAAATATATTCATTCTTAGAACCTACCAAAAACTTGAAGTTTTAATATTTATTTATCCTAAAGTCCTCTAAAAATAGAAAAGATATTACTAATAATGTTAGAATGGTGTCCTAATATATTGGTTAAAGTTTGAGATAGTTTGGATGAACTTGATCATATCATACTCCTAAATGAACTATGAAACATATATAAACAATTTTAAAATTTGATGATTAATTATACTAAATTATCTGAAAATAAAATAAAAATATTATTAAGTTCAGATCGGAGAGAGACAAAGATGGAGATGCCTTCACTAATTTATAGGGCTACATCTGGAGACTGGAAAAAGTTCCGAGCCAACTGTGGGATGTGTTTAGTTGATCTCTTAAGGAATCCAAATAGGACGACGTGTGGGATGTGTTTTCATGAATTTGAAAGCACTACGTCAAACAACATGACACCTATGCGTAAATAGAGCAATATGGATATTTCATAGATCTTGATTTCCATCTTCCTTGATATTTATGAAATTTGATTATACGAAGACAACTCCATAATTATGGAAGTCGTCGAATAATGCAAACTAGGGATATAGTTCCTCAAAATTTGATTAGTCTCATATGATGGGTTCAATTTTAATTAAATATATTAGATAAAATTAATCTAAATAATTTCAAACTAGGACCATTATATAGATATAAGGAACTACTCAATTATGTCTCAATTAAATTTTAATAAAAAATAATTTTCATCTTACTTTTATGTGCAAATATAATATAGATGTTATTGATTTAGATTTTAATTGTTAAATATGTCAAATTATATAGTCAATTTTAATTTAAGTTTGAGTTTGTTGTAAGTTAAAAATCAAAAAATAAATAAATTTGATGAAGAATGAAATCAAAAAATAAATAAATTTGACGAAGAATGCTACAAAGTTAGGTTGAGATCGTGTTCGATAAAAAGGCTCGTATGATACATATGTCAATATGATTGGAAAAGTGATATAGGGTTTGAATGATTTAATAAATATATTTATATATATATGAATTTTAGCATACTTGGGATTTTTTTATTGGACGGCTCAAGTAACTATTGAGATTAAGCGAAAAGTTACTCTACAAATATAGTTACATGGTAATGCATTACTTGAATGTTAGTAGTCGCTTGAATCATCAAGTGTAATAGTCAATAATGTCACATCAACCACATGATTGGTTGTTGGACTAATGGACTGTCTATATAAGAATACTAACAATAACGTGATATCTTATTGTCTACATATCTGATCCCCTTATCACATGTAAATAGTGCAAATGCCCCTTATTGATACGATCATAAAAGATAACTTGGGGAGTGCAAGCAAGAAGGACCTTAATGCTTATCTTTTACAACAAAACCATGAAAACTAAGCAAGAAGAAGTTTGTAAAATGTTAATATATTCTAATGATTTTTTTTCGGTTAAGTGAGTTGAGAGACTTATAAGACAGATTGGTTGTTTGTGGACATTCCAATTATTACTTTATCTTGAAAATCGATTATTCCTTTCCAACTACTAAGTTGTATATAAGTATAGTTGTATCGGTTATGTGGTCAAACGTGTGGATGATGAATACTGGGTTGTGGCAGTAGACAATGCAAAGCTCATAATCATACAATGGTTGACATCAATCTTACTAGATAATACAATATTAAAGGATCAAAGTTTAACTACTTTATATTAATATTAAGATATCAATATCAAAGATGCATTATTTAAAGAAGTACAAAGATTCAATATATAAAGAAGTGCAACATTCCAAGAACACTTCGATGAGAACATCCACAGAATAAATGGGAGAGAAAATATCAAGATTTGTCTATATAATTTGCATATCATTTTGATTTATTTCTTAATTATAGTGGAGAGAGTAATGAGTCGGTCAAGAACCCGAGGAGAAGCATTTGCCCCTTTTTTTTTTTTTTTTTTCTCTCCCTCTCCTCTCTTGACCCTCCCTCGACGATAATATCAAAGGAGGCCTTCTTAAAACCTTTCTTGTCGTTTGAGACTCAAGCATCTTCTTCACTTAACTTGACCTAGCCTCTAGTCAATCATCCCACCTCCTACGTCATCTTGTTTAGACATACCATTGGAGTTGGAGAATGGAAATCGAACCTTAAACTATTAGGATCAAGAGCGACACTAAAAGGGAGGGTAAATTAGTGTAGCGAAAAAAATCATCGATTTTGTAAGATATTCATTCGTTGAAAATTAATTTCGGAAAGTATTTGACTTTAGAGTAAATGAACTAGCAATTAACTTAGAAAGTAATGATAGTAATGAAAAGAAGCAGAATGGAAATGAGCATACCAAAATTCATAGTGGTTTAGTCGTTGTGACCTACATCCACTTTCGATTCCTCCTCTATCGAGGTCACCGGCGTCTACTAATAGTCTTCCTTCAATGGACGAAGGCCAATCACCCTCTTTACAGTGCTTTCTCCTTTTCACATATTTATAAGACAACTCTTATAAGCCTCATACCTCTTTTGAATAATCACAACACTTAGAAAGGGAGGAGGACTCTTTGTACTTTTACAACACTTTCACACCTCAAGACTTCAATATTTTGTTCACACTTTTGTGTCCTTTCATGCAGAAAAAGGTGGGGTATTTATAGGCCCTAATGACTTCAAAATTGGAGCAAAAAAATGTCATATCCTTGGATTTCGGGGTACTGACGGTACCACTGCCATTATTAGGCGGTACTATCGCTTGTAGATTGATACTGGGCAGTACCATCGCTCAGTTTGACGGTACCACCACCTGGCAGGTAATAACTGTCGGTAGTACCACCGCCTAGACCACTTGGGAGAGTAAGTCTCAAGCAGTGCCACCGCCCTAGTTTGGCGTAGCCATCGCTAGACAAGGTCCAACAACCTGGTTGGGCCTTGAATCTAGCCCAAACCAGTCCAATTACGGGCCCAATTGGTCCATAACAGAGTTAGTAGGATTATCTCCCAAATCTAACCCTAATTACGTGCTAACTATGATTCTTAAGGCATATACTAAGTAAATAAAGTCCGATTAATCTAGGTTTATTCCGACGATCTTCCGACGAACTTTCGACGATCTCTCGGTAATTTTCAAGCGAACTCTCGACAAGCTCCTGGACTTCACGACGATCTTCTTGGCGAGTTTCGATGAGCTTCTTTGGCAAGCTCTTAGACTTCTTGATCAATTCTGGCAGAACTTCCGACGAATGTCTGGACTTCCAATGAACTCTCGAACTCCCAACGAAATCTCGATCTTGACTCCGACACTTCATTTTGCTTTATGCCTTGATTGCTATCGTAGTTAATCCTACGTACGTTTCTCAACATATAGATTTGATCAAATAATTTGCCAATTGATTTCATCATCAAAATTTGAGATTTAACAATCTCTCCCTTTTTGATGACAATCAATTGATGATGGAGTTAACCTTAACTCCCCTATCTATATGTCATACTTAGAAAAGACATTCTTGAATTCAAGCATCAAACCAATAAGTTATATTCATTTAAACTTATCAACATGCACATCATGATACTTATCATGATTTATCAATTCAAAATACGATGCCACATATTTATCAATAAAAAAATGATGTCAATGCATGACATCAATTTTCAAGTCCAATGATGATAGACAATCATCATTTTCAAGTATGATACGAATTTCAAATATGAAATTTAGCAAGATGACAATTCTTGATAAAAGATAATAATTCATCATTCCGTGGTAAGATATCAATTGTAAATAGCAAGTTAAGCTTATGATACCTTATCATAATGATAGACAATTATCAAGAATTCATGAAACATTTCAGGTATCTATGATGCATATGAAGTACATTTTGATATGTTTCAAGTATTTGAGATGTGTTGCGATATATTTGACGATTCCAATTATATTTCAAGCATTCACAAAATTTTCAAGCATTTAGCATTCACAAAACATTCAAGCATTTATGATAAGATACATTTTATGCATTTATCTAAAATATTCATAATGCTAATTTGTCATCAATTTGTCATATTTCTCTCCCTTTGTCCTCAAAAAAAGGAGAACAATTCAACAATACTAATGTGATAAAAAAAATCAAGCAAGTTTTACACCAATTTATCCAAGCCATAAAAGAAGGTAAGAAAAAACTTTGTATGATAACTTTTTGGATAAGCTAATATTTTTACTTTAGATGCGCAAAAGCTTTTGGTTCTTTTTGAGATATGCAAGTTTCTTTCTTCCTTTGTCATAAAAATAAAAAGAAGAGGAAGAAGGGTAAGGATAGAATCCATTAAGAACCAAATTTATGAAAGGATTTGAATCAATTCAAATTCAAAACAATAAATGAGTTTCATTAAATCACGCTTCAATTTTTAACAAAGAGAAGGGATTCATGAAAAGGATCAAGACATCCATACGAAATCAAATCCCCATTCTTGCAAGTGATCATCACATACTAAAAATTCATAAAAATTCTTCTTTCATGAGAAGAGTAAGGAAGAATTCATGGGAAAGGAGCATTATATGAAGGATAAAAAGAATTCAACGAATAAAACTTCATAAATCAAATTCGTTTCTCATTAAAATTTCACAAGAGTGAAATATATGAGAGATGCATTTGTCAATGAATTCCATGAGTGAAGGGACTAAGTGTATCAAACATCATTAAGTTGGTATGAAATAAATTTGATACCAAGTAGATTGAGATTCCGGATTTCATGAAAGCCTTATTTACGAAATGAAATAATTTCATGAAAGCTTTATTAAAAAAAAATCGAGAAAGTCCAGAAAAGATATACATCAAATTCATGCATTCGGATAATTTTAACATCCCTAACTTTGCAAATGATCATCATATGAGAAATAATACATCAAGTTGTAAATACCAAAAGTTGAATATTTTCTTTTGTAAAAATCGTGAGAAGGAAAAATCATTCTTGATTTAAAAAGAAAACCGAGAAATTTGAAAATCTATCAAGGAATTTATGCATTCAAAAGATTTATCAAGTCGCTTTATTAAAAAAAAATCGAGAAAGTCCAGAAAAGATATACATCAAATTCATGCATTCGGATAATTTTAACATCCCTAACTTTGCAAATGATCATCATATGAGAAATAATACATCAAGTTGTAAATACCAAAAGTTGAATATTTTCTTTTGTAAAAATCGTGAGAAGGAAAAATCATTCTTGATTTAAAAAGAAAACCGAGAAATTTGAAAATCTATCAAGGAATTTATGCATTCAAAAGATTTATCAAGTCTAATTCTTAGAGTGATGCAAGTATTAAACCATCATCAAGAAGCGCATCATAATGATGCCAAAGGGTATGTCATAGAATGTAAAAAGTATAGTATATCAAAGAGTACAACTCATCATGATACTTTTTAGTTCTCTACTCCCTTTTATCAATAAAAGGAAATACATAACGAATTCAGGTGATGGTAAATCAAAACACCTAAACAAAGTATTTGGTTATTGACGAATTTGCTGCGTCTCGATTAAGATTTGATCTTGACGTAGTTCAAGCATTAAATCATCATCAATAAGCGCATCATAATAATGCCAAAGGGTATATCATAAAATGTAAAAAGTATAGTATACCAAATAGTACAACTCATCATGGTACTTTTTAGTTCTCTACTCCCTTTTATCAACAAAAGGAAATACATAACCAATTCAGGTGGTGGTAAGTCACTATTGGATCGATAGATAAGGAGGGTGCTTGCTCTGTTGGAGGTGTTGCCTCAAGAGGATTGGTAGAAGGAGAATGACTTTCCCTATATATAAGTGTTTCGGGTTCTAGTTTAGGTGGGGGAGGTTCAGTCCTTCTAGGTAATCTAGTCCAAATTCTATTTCTTATTATGCATCTTAATCTCTTTAATAGGTTTCTATTGATGACATTGAATCGATCTAGTTTTAAGGTTTCTTCATCAGATGGAATAACTATGTTATGTTCATGCATTAGTCTAGTGATTAAACTACCATAAGAAATCATCATATCTTTGTTGACAATTCAATCATGTTTTGTTTTATCAGATATCCAAAACAGTTATTGTATCATATCATAATCTAATACATTGTTCCTAATTCCATTTGACTAACTTCATCATGATGGTATTGTTTTGGAAATAGGATACTTATCATTATGTGATGTAGCAATTTTGTGCTAAAGGGTAGCAATTGTTCACAACTTTTTAGAATGATAGAAAGATTTGAGTTATCAAAGATAGTTCCTAATGCCTCAGAATACGTAACCCTAATTGATTCTTTATCCCATTGGCCTCTAAAGTAACAACCTCTTCTTTTCTCAATAATTCCTATAAGATTGTAAATTACACTATCCGTGATTGGTATGTGATATCCTAAGAGATAAGTGGACACGCTATCATTTTCATCTACTTGCAAGTTATTGTAAAACAACCGAACAAGTCTAGGATAAATAGGTTCACTTATTTGGAGGATTGGAAGGACATTTAAGTTGGCAAACCATTGAATTGGTTCTAGATTATCCAATTATACTAGATCAATATATTTTCCCTTATAAACACTTCTAGACTCAAAGGTAGGGAATTCAAGGGCATGTTGAGGGGAATCAAAGAGTGTGGAATCATAGGTTTCATCTACTCTCCCATTTTCTTTGTCCCTTGAGGATCTTCTAGATGCCATGAAACTATACACATAATCAATGAAAGAACTACATATAAGAAGCAAGATCTATCAATGAATTAAAAGAAAAGTTTTAAGAATTACCCTTGTAGTGATCTTTTGAAAAGTTGAGATTGATCCTTAGATTTGAAGAAGAAAAGGGTTTTCTTGGGTTTTTATAGGAAGAGCAAGGAGAATGAGGGGTGGATAAGGGTTTAGAGGTGTGGGGAAGAAGTGTAGGAGGACTTGGGGTTGGTTCTACCGCTGGTCCTAAAAGCCTTGTTATAGGGCAGAGTTGTGGGCGATGCCACCGCCTACAAGCAGTGCTTACTAGCGATGCCATCACCGGTGCACTATTTTGATGTTGGTTTGGCTAGCATTTTTCTTTTGGTACGCAGCAAGCAAATACTCTTGCCTTCTTTTCTTATAAGCAAGATTAAAATCATTATGTGATGCCAACATTTATTTGCATAAATATCGCATCAAGTCAAAATTAAGTTCGACTTTTGTAAATAGGAGGAAGAGCTCTTATAGAGATGATTAATTCATAAAAGATCTAACATACCAATGTTCTATGAATCAGATTTCCCTCTTTTTGCAATGAGAAGAAATAATAGTAAATGATTTCGAAAAAGAAGACTCAATTTTCAAATGTCGAGAAATCTAGTAATTATAAGAGAGAACTCAAGTTTCAAATATTAAGAAATCAAAATCAAACATTTATCATATAATCATTGCATCATCAAGTCATCAAACATGATTTTATTGAATATAAAGTATCCTCAATCATTTTATAACCGATAGTTCTAATTCTAATGATATTTCCTTTATTGCTTTGGCTAGAGAGCTTCATGGGGTATTTTGGATCTCAATTATAAGTCATGAGCATCCACAATTATTTTCGCTCCTAGCTTATGATGGTAGATCTTCTACAAGAAGAAGTGATTTTTAGGCAGCCACTTGACCTTGGGTATCTCATAAATCGATCTACTCAATTTATCATGTTGCATTGAATCATTTGAGGTTCCTTTAGGAACTCAAATCAATTTATGTGGACTATATTTCTTAAATTGATATTTATAAGTAATATGTCCAAATTTGTAATAAAAGTTACATTTATTTCGGGGTGAAACATGTAAGGTTGGGCCTTTAACAAAGATGGTTGGATTTTTATGAGTGTTACTCACAAAGTCGATTCTATCTCTTCTATAAACATGATTCTTACTTGCAAGGATCATATTTAAGGATTTGCTACCTATTTTAAATTTTTCTAAGGTTTCATGTAGTTGCAAATTCTCCTTTTTAAGCATTTCTAATTCATCATATTTTGTGCAAGGAGCTAAACTATCATTATGTTCAATTTTTAATCTATCAACATCACTAACAAGAGAAGCATGCTCCTTTTTTAATAGTTTATTCTTTTTACTAACTAATTTATATTCATCAAATAATTCATGAAAAGTACCTAAAAGCTCATTGAAAGATAAATTTGCATCTAATGAACTACTTACCTCATCTCCGATAGCCATTAGTGTATAGTTGGTGATCTCCTTATTGCTTTATTCTTCGCTTTCGGAATCGCTCAAGTTATCCCACGTTGCTTTGAGCGTCTTCTTCTTCTTTGGTTGCTTTTTCTTTACTTGGGGACATTCACTTTTGAAATGTCCCAACTTCTTGCATTCGTAGCATATAACTTGTTCTTTCTTGGGTTCAATTTTGTTTTTAGTGTTATTTTTAGATTTATTCTTTTTATAAATTTTTTAACTTTCTTGTCAAAAGTGCCAAGTCATCATCATAGTCCTTATCACTTGAATTTTCTTTTAAGTGATCTTCATGAGTTCTTAGTGCCATATTCTTCATGTTCTTTGGAAGGTTGTTTTCAAGCTCTTCATAAGTATTGTAAGTCATCTCATAGGTCATTAATAACCCAATAAGTTCTTTGAGAGGGAAATTATTCAAGTCCTTGGCCTATTGAATGACCGTTACTTTAGGATCTCAACTCTTTGGAAGGAATCTCAATATTTTATTAACATGTTTGAAATTAGAAAAACTTTTACCAAGTCTTTTTAGACCATTGACGACATCCGTAAACCGGGTGTAAATGTCTCAAATGGTCTCACTTGGTTTCATCCGAAACAACTAATAAGTATGAACTAAAAGATTAATTTTGGATTCCTTTACTCTATTAGTGCCTTGGTGAGTGATTTCGAGTGTATGCCAAATATCAAAAGTCATTTCACAAATAGATACTCGATTGAACTCATTTTTATCTAAAGCACAAAATAAGGCATTCATAGCCTTGGCATTTAAAGCGAAAATCTTCTTCTCCAACTTATTCTAATCGTTCATTGGAAGAGAAGACTTTTGAAAGCCATTTTTCACAATGTTCCATAACTTAAAATCCATAGAAATTAGAAAAATCCTCATTCTAGTCTTCCAATAGGTGTAATCTGTCTCATTGAACATGGGTGGATGTGTAATTGAGTGGCCATCTTAGTTGCCAACAAATGCCATCTCTCTTAGGTTTTAAACCAAACCGAGAGTGACCTTGCTCTGATACCAATTGTTAGGATCAAGAGTGGCACTAGGGGGGGTGAATTAGTGCAGCGAAAAAAATCTTTGGTTTTGTAAGATATTCATTTGTTGAAAACCAATTTCAGTAAGTGCTTGATTTTAGAGTAAATAAACTAGCAATTAACTTAGAAAGTAATGGTAGTAATAAAAAGCAGAATGGAAATGTGCACATTGAAATTTATAATGGTTCGGTCGTTGTGACCTATATTCACTTCCAATTCCTCATTCGTCGAGGTCACCGACGTCGACTAATGGTCTTTCTTCAGTGGACAAAGACCAACCACCCTCTTTACAGCACTTTCTCCTTTTCATGGGTTTAGGAGACAACCCTTATAAGCCTCATACCTCTCTTGAATGATCACAACACTTAGAAAGGGAGGAGGAGGACTCTTTACACTTTTACAATACTTTCACACCCTAAAACTTCAATATTTTGTTCACACTTTCATGCCTTTTCATGCAGAAAAGGGTGGGGTATTTATAGTGTCATGCCCCCTGAATTTAATTACCATTCAAGAGGTGTAAACTTAACTCAAAATTGATAATATTATAATTCAACAAACAATCCAGGATCCAAACACACATTTGAGGCCACTAAGAAAACATTCAAGTCAAAATTCACCTCTATAATCGACAATACATAAAACTTGTGTAGTTTATAATCATACATCATATCACTTAATGATTCACAAAATCTAAAACCAACTTAACTAAACCATAACCACATCACAAATTCATAAGTGTGGGAATCTATATAATCACAAAACCAACATGTACCACATGTTTATATCATTGCATAATTTAAACTTAACATTTTCAAAATCCCGATATGAGAGGTACTTTCTAAATATTTACAAGATACATCAATCTAGATTTGTTATTAATATTTTATTACATACAAAATGTACTTCTAAATCAACCACCTTTTAACTACGAAAGATTTGCCCCAAAAATCTTCTAGCCTTCCACTACCTCAACCTAATTTAAACATTTTAGCGAGTAATAAGCTATCTTGAAAAAAATTATATAGCAACGGAGTAAGCATATAAAGCTCAGCAAGTGACTAACATATCCATGACAAAGATGACAATTTCAAACAAATAAGGTTTCAAAATATAAGGCAGAGATACAAGAGTTTAAAGATAGCCACTCATCGAATGTAGAATTACAATGTCATTTCGTTTGAAGCATATTTCATTCATAACAAGGGAGTAAAGGCTAATTGGAGAATATCATTAGCATAAGGAGCATATCCATGACATATGAAATATTTCAAAGTATATTAAAGATGTATAAACATTTCAAAGCATATCAAAGAACAAATATGAAATAGAAGCTTAAATGACACATATGATATCGCATTTATTTCATTCTTATTCAAAGCGCGCATAGAAATATATAACCAAAGCTTTGGATTTCATGTTAAATACATAGAATATGAAGTGGGATTATAATATAATATGGTCCATCCATTTCTGAATGACCACCAAACATAAGTCTCTCACGTTTGGGAGCTCCATCCACCGACGTTTGAGTGAAGTCATAGGGGGCCGGCAGAGCATCGCGGGCTCTAAGCATAACTCCTTTTACCATATTTGGCAAAAGTTCATATTTATCCTATAAACACTAGAGTATAAAATGATAGTATAAACAATAAAATTGGGACATATCGGAAACACATGCGGAATAATGGAATGCATGTGCCTATACGAAACATTACGATACAAACATGAACTTTAGATAATAAAATTAGGTATATAAATAATTAAAGAACAAGAGTATATAAGAATTTAAAGCAATAATGTAAAACTCAACTGAACTAATGGTTTTTGCTTAAATCAATTTCCAAAGAGAAGAAACAAGAAGAGACGAAATCGACCAAAGCTCGATTTTGGCAGAATTTGACAAGCACATTGTATGAATTATTTGGATAACCAATTATACTCTAATTTATATAAATAAGGTGTCATTAGAAAGATGTTCAATCTAGTTTTAGGTAAATCAAGTTTTGCATCAATTGGAGTTTGAAACAGAGAGTTACAAATAATTTCATAGCAAAAGGTCTAAAAACATTAGCTCTGTTTTACTGAATCCACAGGGTTGATGAAAATAGATGTTTAAGTTTGTATTTTTATTCCAAAAATTTCAAATCAGGTAACCATTAAAAAATTTTGAGTCTAATTTCTAGTAAATTATACTTTGCTTAAATCTGAATTCTCAGCAAAAAGTTATAAGAAGTTAAGTAATAAAAATGTTAGAAATTACAATCCCTATTTTGCAGAATCTATAGGGTTAATTGAAATAAAAGTATGAGTAGGTATTTAAACTACAAATCATTCAATCGAAGTATTAAAATAAAGATCTTTGAGTCTAATTTCAAATGGATTAGGCTTTACCTAAATCAGAGTTTGGTGCTAAAAGTTAGGTCTGAAACAATGTATAAAGGTCAGATTACCGAAAAATTATAGATTCATGGCTTTGTATCAAAACGAAAGAAACGTCTGGTGCTAAGTTGAAATCTTTCGAATTATATAAAATTAAAATGAAAACAAAGATTAAGATTACTATAGGATGGGATTAGAATGCTTGCCTTAGAAAAGTTTGATTCCCAAATGTGGGGAATTGATGCAAAACCTCAAGCAAAGTAAAGCTTCTTCTCCTTCTTCTACTTCAATTCCTCTTCTCTTCTTCAACAAGTATCCCTCCTTTGTTAAGTTTTTTTTTAATCTCTCATCTAATTATTTAGGTTTGGCTAACACAAGGATTGCAAGGTGGCAAGCATACATAAAACGAGCTTATGTGTAATCCATAGAATAAACATAGGTAGGCACCATACTAAGGTTCGCTAGTGACACATGTCATCCATTTTTTTTAAAGTTAATATGAATCTTTGACAAATCATATCAATTTTCTACAATTCATATTTAGGTCCCTAGCCATAAACTATTAATATAAAATTATTTAATATAAAAAAATTATTAAATAATCCTCATATTTTCAGACAAGCATCTACAAAATTTTTAAAATGGGGGATGTTACACTCTCCCCTCCTTAAAAGAAAAATTTAGTCATCTAAATTTATCATACCTCCTTCGACGAAAAGATGAGGATAAGCTTTCTTCGTTTCTTCCTCAAGCTCTTAGGGTGTTTCCTCCCTAGAATGATATCTCTAGATCACTTTAACTAGAGGGATGACCCGATTCCTTAGGTTCTTTTTCTTCTTATTAACAATCTGAGTGGGCTCTTCTACATAAGACAAGTCTTTATCGATCACCATTGGCTCATATTTAATGATTTGAGAGGGATTAGGTATATACTTTCTAATCATTGAAGCATGAAATATATCATGGATATAGCACAATGATGGTGGCAAGGCGATCCTGTAAGCGATAGAACCAACCCTCTTAAGAACCTCAAAAGGTCCAATAAATCTTGGGTATAACTTTCATTTCTTCCCAAATCTTACAACGCCTTTAGAAGGGGAGACCTTAAGGAATACAAAATCCTTGACTTGAAACTCAATATCGCATCTTCAGTTGTCAGCATAACTCTTTTAACAACTCTGAGTAGTCTTTAGCCTTTTCCTTATAACTTGAATTTTCTTGGTAGTCTCTTGTACTTTGTTTGGTGATAATAACTTTTTATCACCAACTTCTTTCCAATATATAGGCGTTCTGCACTTTCGCTTATATAAAGCTTCATAAGGAGCCATCTGAATACTTGAATGATAACTATTATTATAAGTGAATGCAATAAGAGATATATCTTTATCCCATTCACCTTTCCAATCCATAACATGGGCTCTAAGCAAATCCTCAAGTGTTTAAATGGTTCTTTTTGATTGATCATCAGTTTGAGGGTGATAAGTAGTGCTAAACTTGACTTTAGTGCTCATAGATTCCTATATCATTTTCCACAATCTAGATAGGAATCTGGAGTCTCTGTCAGAGATGATCTCCTTTGGAATACCATGAAGTCTTACTATTTCATTTATATATAAATCTGCAAGTCTATCAAGTGAATAAGTCATATTGATTGGTAGGAAATATGCAGATTTCGTTAACCTATCAATGATAACCCAAATAGCATCATGCTTTCTAGAAGTTCGAGGTAGTCCTAAAACAAAGTCCATGGTAACACATTCCCATTTCCATTCAAGAATATCTAAAGGTTGCAACAAACCTCCAGGTATCTAGTATTCTGCTTTGATTTGCTAACAAGTCAAACACTTTGAAACATATATTGCAATCTCCTTCTTCATGCCTTCCCACCAATAATGACTTTGGAGATCTCTATACATCTTAGTGCCACTAGGATGCATAGTGTACTTTAAATTATGACCTTCCCTCAGGATTTAGTTCTTGATATCTTGGTCATTTGGAACACATATTCTATCCCCAATTCTCAATAGGCCATCCTTTAAAACTTGAAAATTTAGTTTCAATTCATTTTCTACTTCATTCCTTAAGTAGATTAAGCGTCAATCTCATAGTTGTCCTTTTTTAATTTGTTGAATGAGATCAGATTACACTTGGACGAAGGCCATTAATATCATTGAGTCTTGCCCTTTTCTCATAACATTCAAATCATAATTTTCTTCTAATAACTTCCATTGCTTCAAAACCAAAGTCGCCATAAAACTTGTAGATATTCTACTAAGTGCATCAGCTACAACATTAGCTTTACCCGGGTGATAACGAATGATACAATCACAATCCTTTAGAAGTTCTATCCATCTTTGCTACCTCATGTTTAACTCTTTTAAAGTAAAAATATACTTTAAACTCTTGTGATCAGTAAAGATTTCAAATGTTCGCCTATACAAGTAATGCCTCCAAATCTTTAGAGCATAAACAATTGCCGCCAATTCCAAATCATGAGTTGGATAATTCAGTTCATAAATCTTTAATTGTCTAGAAGCATAGGCAATCACTTTCCTATCTTGCATCAAAACACATCCAAGGCCCTTTCTTGAAGCTTCGGTATAAACTACAAATCCCTCATTACCACTTGGAATAGTGAGAATCGGGACACTAGTTAATCTTCTTTTTAACTCTTGAAAACTTCGCTCATAATCATCACCCTATATAAATTTCATATTCTTTTGAGTGAGTTTGGTGAGAGGTTGAGCAATTCGCGAGAATCCCTCTACAAATCTCCTATAATAACTTGTCATGCCTAAGAAGCTTCTAACTTCCATCACATTTGTTGGTACTTCCTACTTAACTATAGCTTCTACTTTCTTTGGATCAATAGATATGTCCTTCCCTGAAATCACATAGCCTAAGAAAGCAATTTTATTCAACCAAAATTCACATTTGCTGAACTTTTGATACAACTTCTTTTCTTTTAGTATGGACAATACATTTCTCAAGTGTTCCTCATGCTCCTGATTACTCCTTGAATACTCTAATATGTCATCAATGAATAAAATTACATAGTCATCCAAGAGTGGCTGAAATATCCTATTCATCAGTTCCATAAAAGCTGCAGGGGCATTAGCCAAACTAAAAGGCTTTACTAAGAATTCATAGTGACCATATCGAGTTCTAAAAGCTATTTTTGGAATATCCTCCTTCTTGATCTTCAACTGATAGTAACCTGACCTCAGATCAATCTTGGAGAATACTTATGCACCCTGTAATCGATCAAACAAATCATCAATTTTAGGTAAGGGATACTTGTTTTTGATGGTCACCTGATTCAATTGTCTATAATCAATACAAAGCCTCAATGTTCCATCCTTCTTCTTAACTAATAGCACTGGAGCACCCCATGGTGATACGCTGGGTTGAATGAAACCCTTATCTAATAGTTCTTGTAGTTGCTTCTTCAATTCTTTTAACTCGAGTGGTGCCATTTTATAGGGAGGCTTAGATATTGGAGTTGTCCTGGGGACCAAATCAATAGCAAATTCACCCTCTCTATCTATCTGGAGGTAAACTAGGCAAGTCATCTAGAAATACATCAGGGAACTCTTTGACCACTAAAATTTCATTTAGATGAGTTTTTTGATTTGAATGCTCATTTACACACACAATATAACAAAAACAACTCTTCTGCATAAGACGATAAGCTTGAAGTGCTGATATCAAGCAAGGAGGCAAATCATGCCTAATACCCTCAAAGTAAAATATAGGCTGATCTAGTATGCAGAAAGTAATTATTTTTGTATAGAAATCAATACTAGCATGATAAGTGGAGATAGCCAATCCATGCCAAGTATAATATCAAAACCCTAGATCTCTAGGAGAATCAATCAGTAAGAAGTTCATATTCTCTAATAGAAATCAAACAAGATGGATAAACCAAGTTTGTGTTAGGACCGGAGTGGCACTAAGAGGGGGGGGTGAATTAGTGCAGCGGATTAAAACGTCGGTTTTGGATAAATCTTTCTCACGATAAAAAACCGAACTCGGAAAGCTTAACTTGAATGCGTATTCATGAAGATGTGCAGCAAAGGTAATAAAGTAAGTATGAAAGTTTGCAGTAAAATAAGCAGCAACAAATAGATGCAAACCAGAGAAAACGGTAGTTTATAGTGGTTCGGTCAATCGTGACCTACATCCACTCCTCCGATTCCTCTTCCGTCGAGGCCACCGGCATCCACTAATGATCTTCCTTTACTAGGCAAAGATCAACCTCCTTCTTACACCCCTCTTACAACCTTTTACAAGTGGTTCACACTCTTACAGATTTTCAAAGAAAAGAAAGGAGTGAACACTCAAGCTATTGAAAACAAGACTTTTCCTAAAGCTTCTCTCAACTTCTAACTTCTCAAAAGGTTGCTATCTCAGCAGAGATTTGAGGGGTCTTTATAGGCCTCAAGAGGATTCAAATTTGGGCTCCAAAAATTTGAATTCTCTTAGGTTCCCGATGCTGGAGGTGCCACCGCCCAGCCAGGAGGTGCCACCGCCCAGCTCTCGGCCACTGGGCGGTGCCACCGCCTAGTGTAGGCGGTGCCACCGCCTACCCTAATTCAGCTCACTGGTTGGGCTCCAAAATTGGCCCAAACCAGTCCGAACTTGGGCCGAATTGGCCCCTACTTGGGTCATAGGATTAACACCTAATCCTAGCCCTAATTAACGTGCTAACTACAATTTTAAAGACATTTTATAAGCTATTACAAAGTCCATAAGTCAAGACTTCTTCCGACGAGCTTTCGGCGAACTTCCGGCGGTCTTCCGATAAACTCTCGGAAACCATTCTGCGGACTCCCGACAAGCTCGTAGACTTCACGATTTGATCTTGGCGAGTTCCGACGAGCTTCTTCGGCAAGCTCCGATCTTTCTCGGTGAGCTCCGCGAACTTC
>LVTN01001141.1:63512-87123 GCA_001649415.1 Musa itinerans
GGACAACTAGCAAAGATCCGACAAACCTCCACCATTCAAGAGTACCAAACCAGGTTTGAAAGGTTATATAATCAAACTCATGATTGGTCTCAAAAACAACTATTAGGGACCTTCATTGAGGGCTTGAAGCTGGAGATCCGGGGAGAAGTTAAAGCGCGATAACCATACACGCTTATGGTAGCCATCTCTTTCGCATGATTTCAAGAGGAGCGATTGAACGATGAAGCCCAGAGGAGTAGGGTTGCACCCCAACCAGTAATACCGAAGCCCTCAGCCCCCTATTATCAACTGAGTCTTACCACTAAAAAGTTTGACAAGAGAAGAACTTGAGGAGTGATCTGCGAAGGGGTTTTGTTGGCATTGCGACGAGCTGTGGAGCCGTGAGCATCGCTATAGTAAAGAGAGATTTCTTATGATTGAACTAGTAGAAGAAGAGGTCATGAACATCCAGAAGAGAGCCTTAAAAATGAAGAAAAAGATGCAGAAGAAGAGCCACAACCGACCGAAGTTACGATACATGCACTAGCCGGCTACTCAAACCCGCAAATGATGAAAGTTGGAGGCCTTCTCAAACAACAACCGATCACTATTCTCATCGATACGGGCAGCACTAATAACTTTCTAAACAGTAAGGTTGTTGTTCGGATGGCCTTACCTATCGAGAATTGCAGCAGGTTTGACGTTAAGGTTGTTGACGGATGGATTTTGAAGTATGATCGTAGGCGCCCGCATGTGAAACTATTGTTGCAGGACCAAGAGATAATTGCATATTTCTTCCTCCTCTCTCTTAATGATCATGAGGCTATGCTCAGAATTGAATGGTTGATGACATTAGGTAATGTTTCCTGGAATTTTATGAAACTAATTATGAAATTTTATAGTAAGGGGAAACTAGTGATATTGCACAGGAAATGTGGGGGCAACGTAAAGATGATTTGCACACAACAAATGGAGAAGGTTTTCCATAAAGCATGCTGTGGCTCTTTGGTACAACTTGAGTAGCAAACTAAGGAGGGAGAGCCAATAGAATTTGAAGATCCAAACCTACTTCCTTTGCTTGCTGAAATTTTAGATATATTTGATGAACCGCGCAACCTACCTCTTACCCGTCGGCATGATCATTATATAATGATTCTTCCAAGCAAACCTCCAGCAAATACTCAGCCATATCAGTATCTACATCTCTAGAAGGATGAAATAGAAATGATTGTAAAAGAGATGCTCGAAATAGGAGTTATTCAACCAAGTTGCAGCCCCTACTCTTCACCGGTGCTACTTGTACGTAAGGACAGAACGTAGCGAATATGCATTGATTACCGAGCTCTCAATGGCATAACCATCAAGGATAAATACTCTATTCCAATAGTAGATGAATTGTTAGATGAAAGGGAGCATAAATCTTCACAAAGCTAGACCTTCAATCCGGGTATCATCAAATACGAGTGTACGAAGAAGAGATACCGAAAACCGCCTTTCGAACACACAACGACCAACGAATTTTTGCTTTCTTCAATAAAAGGTGGAATATCTTGGGAATATCATATCAAAGGAAGGTGTGACGGTGGACCCCTCCAAAATAGAAGCAATGCAGAACTGGCTAACCCCGAGGAACATAAAATTACTATGTGGCTTTCTCGGTTTAACAGGCTACAACCGCAAGTTCATGAAAAACTATGGAAAGATTAGTGCACCACTAACTTCTCTATTGAAAAAAGATACCTTCCAATGGTTGGACAAAGCCTCCGCTACCTTCGACAAACTTAAGGCAGCCATGACGACGATGCCAGTGCTAATGCTACCAGATTTCAGCCGACCCTTCCTCATTGAGGCCAATGCATCTGGAGTCAGAATTGGAGACGTTCTCATGCAAGATGGTCAACCACTCGCATACACTAGTAAGTCATTATCTCCCTCCCATCAAAACATGTCAACATATGATAAGGAGATGCTCGCCATTATGCACGCAGCAACGAGATGGAGATCGTACTTGATCGGACGATGCTTTCAAATCAAGACCGACCATAAAAGCCTAAAATATTTCTTGGAGTAGAAGATATCTTCCCCTAACAGCAAAAATGGGTAACAAAGCCTCTTGGATATGAATATGAAATAACTTACAAAAGGGGAAAGAGAATGTTGTTACAGATATGCTTTCACGGCTACCCAAGCAAGCTGAATTTTTGGCCATTTCATTTTCGACTAGTGACTTCCTTAAGGATATTAAGAGAAAATGGAAAGAAGATCTAGAGACCAGTAAGATAATAAAAAAATTGAAAGAAGTACCAAGCTCCGTGGCTCATTACAATTGGGACTTGAATTATGCTATAAGGAACACATTGTGCTTATGACAAATTCTACTTGCATCTTCATGAGCAGATTTTGGATAGAGTTATTCCATATGCAAGGTACTAAATTAAAAAAAAGTATAGCATATCACCCATAAACCGACGACCAAACAAAAGTTGTAAACAGGTGCTTGGAGACAGCCCAAAGCCACCCACCAAATATGACTACCCAAGGAGAACTCCAGACCCAGCCAAGTGCCATTATTGGTCGACGGATCGTGACTCGACGACGACGACCTACTACTGAAGTGCTAATATAGTGGGCAAACCTACCAACAGAAGATGCCACTTGGGAGAACTATGACGACTTGAAGATCAAATTCCCAAATCGTCAGCCTCGAGGACAAGGTTGATTTGAAGAGGGGGTCTGTTAGGACTCTAGCTAGGAGAGTCCTAATTGAGAGGGACATTCATGTAAAACCTACCTAAGCCGACCCCTATTAAAGATGTGAAGAGGCTGGCTAGGATTAGGAGGTTATTTCTTAGAGAAGAATTAGGAGTTGTAAAGGAATAGGAGTCTTGAGTAGGAGTCATATTAGGAGTTGGTTAGAAGTAGGAGTCTTGAGTAAGAGTCCTATTAGGAGTTAGGGTTTAGAAGCCCTATAAATAGCTATGTATTTCTCCTCTTTTGAGAGGCAATGAATGAATCTTTTCTGCAGCCTTTGAGCAGCAACTTGGAGGGAGGAACCCCTATAGAGTTCCAAGGAGGCTGATCCCCTAAAGAGATCAACCCCAAGTTTAGAATCTACAAGGGTTCTAACAATTACCTCCTAAATATAACCCTAATTACATGCTAACTATGATTCTTAAGACATATACTAAGCAAATAAAGTTCGGTTAGTCTAAGTTTCTTCCAACGAGCTTCCGGCAATCTTCTGACGAACTTCCGACGATCTCTCAGCAATGTTCCAGCAAACTCCCAGCAAGCTCCTAGACTTCACAATGATCTTCTTGGTGAGTTCTGACGAGCTTCTTTGGTAAGCTCCTGGACTTCTTGGTCAATTTCGACAGAACTTTTGACAAACGTCCGGACTTCCGACGAACTCTCGAACTCCCAACGAAATCTGGATCTTAACTCCGGTACTTCATTTTGCTTTATGCCTTGATTGCTATAATAGTGAATTCTGCATACTTTTCTCAACATATAGATTTGATCAAATAATTTACTAATTGATTTCATCATCAAAATCCGAGATTCAACACAAACTTTAAAACAAACTTAGCAGAATCTAAGAGAGATTAAATCTCTACCTAGAACTAGGTCCTACTAAGGTTTCCACCTCTAGAAAGCTAGGAAATGCTCCCTATGATAAATTTCCTATAAAGCCTCCCTCATTAGAAACCATCCATATAATATTTCCTAAATTTTGCAACCTTATCAATGGTTATTATTGTTGAATCTCGGATTTTGATGATAAAATCAATTGATAAAGTTATGATCTAATAAGCATTTTAGGTATGCAAGACTAACTTCGATCATGGAAAGATAAATCAATTGAAGTAGGAGAATTGAACATTGGGTCGGAGAGCATCATGTTAGAGATTAGACGTCGGGCCGAATGATTGGTCGATATGCTAGAAGATGAACTTCATGTCATGAGTTCGGGCATCAGACTAGAAGGATCGGAGATTGTGTGAAGAAGATCAGATGTTGTGGGAGATCAACATGCCGATAGATCGAGCAATACGCGGAAAGAGAGGATGATTCACCTAAGGTTCAGATGAAGTGCTGGATGAACCAATGATATGTCGAAAAATATAGGATTTATGTTTATAATCGTTTGTCTTGATCGAAGTAGTTTAGGTTTTAATTGAGTTAGTTTTAGGTGTAACTATGCCAACTTAATTATATGCCCTAAAAACCCAAAGATTTAAAAATTTGGCTCTATTTCTGAAGTTATTTAGGGCCTATAAATACCCCACTCATTCTTGCTTGGGATAGCAAGAAAAAGAGAATAAAGAGAAAGAATTCTTAGTGATTTTAAGTGTGTAAACTCTCTTAAGTTGTTGAGTCTCTTCTTCCTTGGGTTTAAAAGTCTTTCTAAAGGAGAAGTGAGGTGTTATTGTAAAAGAGAGGTATGAAGGTTCTCTCCTGTGAAAGGGAGAAAGGGTTATAACAAGGGTAATTGATCTTCTTCCATTGAAAAGAAGATCAGTAGTAAAAGCCAGTAGCCTCGAGAGAAGAGGAATCAGGAATGAATGTCGGTCGGACGATCGAACTACTATAAATTTGGTTTGCATTTTTGTTTATGATTTTTCTTCCAATTAATAACTGATTTAGTTGCTCACTACTTTTACTCACATTCCAAGTTAAACGTATTTTTTATATAGGTTTGATCAAAAGTTTTCAAATCATAATTTTTTGAAAGAACTAGACCCCCGTCCCCTCTTAGTACCTTTATGATCCTAATAATTGGTATCAGAGCTTAGTTATCTTTTTTGGTTTAACACCTAAGAGAGATTAAATAACTTTTTTTGGCAATCAAGAGGGTTATTCTATAACTCGTTATGTTCAATAGGACTGACTACACATTTGAAAATATGAATGAGAATTTTCTTGCTTTATATGAATTTTAATTTATGGAATGTCATTGAATGTGGTTTTCAAAAATCCTTTACAAATGAATGAATGGAATGATCTATAGAAGAAAATATTTTCTTTAAATGCTAAAGCTATGAATGATTTGTTTTGTGCTTTAGACAAAATTGAGTTTGATCATGTTTCTATATATAAAACTACACATGATATTTGACACATACTTGAAGTTAATCATGAAGGCAAAGTAGAGTTAAAGAATCTAAGATTAATTTTTTGGTACATAGTTTTGAATTATTTAGAATAAAGACAAGCGAAACTATTGATGACATGTACACCCGTTTTATGGATGTTGTCAATGGTTAGAAAGCTCTTGGTAAATGTTTTACTAATCTTGAACTTATTAACAAAATTTTAAGATCGCTTCCAAAAAGTTGAGATCCAAAGATAACTACAATTTAAGAAGCAAAGGACTTGAATAACTTTCCTCTTGAAGAACTTATAGGATCATGAATAACCTATGAAATGACTTGGAAGAC
Source organism: Musa itinerans (assembly GCA_001649415.1). Taxonomy (NCBI): domain Eukaryota; kingdom Viridiplantae; phylum Streptophyta; class Magnoliopsida; order Zingiberales; family Musaceae; genus Musa; species Musa itinerans. The sequence continues at coordinate 68,933 of LVTN01001141.1, forward strand.
ACATGATGAACATGAAAACAATCTTCCAAAGAACAGGAAAGATATTGTATTTAGAACCAAAGAAGACCACTCGAGCGAAAGCTCAAGTAATGATGATGACGTGAAACTCCTCACAAGAAAATTTAAAAAATTCATAAAACAAGAATTTAAGAATAAAAGCAAACTTAAAAAGGACACAATAACTTGCTATGAATGTAAAAGGTCAGGACATTTAAAAAATGAGTGTCCACAACTAAAGAAGAAGCTACTAGCACAAAAGAAGAAGAAAATACTCAAGGTGACTTAGGATGAATCAAGTGCATCAGAAGATGAAGAGCAAACAAATGAAGATGAGGTGGCGAACTATGCTTTGATGACTCTCAACGACGAGATATGTGACTTAATTGAAACCTCTTTACCATACAATGAATTACTTGATGCATTTCATGATTTATATAGTGAATTTAAATTAGTTAGTAAGAAATATAAATTACTAAAAAAGGATTATGTTTATCTCTATAATGAATTTTATAAATTAAAAAATGAGTATGATAAATGCTTGTTAATACTTTGCACTAAATGTGAAGAGTTAGATTCATATAAAAAAATATTATTACAATAAATATTAAAAAAAAATAAAATTAAAAATAAATCATTAAATATAATTCTTGCTAATAAAGATATGTACGTAGAAAGGAAGGAATTGACTTTGTGAGTAACACTCAACAAAAGTCAACTATATTTGTTAAAGGACCAATATTACATGTTCCCCATAAGATTAAGTATAATTTTTATGGTAGATGTGGTCATTATGCTTATAAATATTTATTTAAAAAATATAGCTCGTATAAATTAGTTTGAGTTCCTAAAGGAACCATAAATGACTTAATACTAAAAGTCAAGATAGGTAGATGTAATCATGAGAGACCCAAAGTTAAATGTTTATCTAGAATAAACCTACATTTCTTTTAGATATGTCTACAATCGAAAGCTAGGAGCAAAAGATAATATCTTGATAGTTGATGCTCAAGATATATGATCGAAGATCCAAAACACTTCACAAAGCTCACTAGCTGAAACAATAATAATAAAGGAAAGATTATTGATATTGAAATTATTGATAACAAATCTTTTGATTAAAGATGTTAGTAGATGGTTTAAAACATAACTTATTATGCATTAGTCAATTATGTGATAAGTGATATAAAATTAAATTTGAATATAATACTTGCATCATAGAGAAACCACTTAAAATCTATGATCGCCTTAAGGAGCATTAATGGTTATACTATTAATCTTGATGATTGTCATGACAAAATTTATTTTTCGATTTTAAACGATTATACATGACTTTGGCATAGAAGACTAGGGTTTTTTAGTATAAAATCAATCATATAAATTGAAACTAAAAGATGAATACATTTTTGTTGAAAATTTCTCTATCTCTAAAGCTTATCGAGTTTTCAATAAGATATTGATAAATCCATTTAAGTTATTTTTGTATGAATCTCTTGAACAAAGAAAATAATTTTGATATTGATTTTGTTCTTCTCTCCAAAGCAACTTGGATATATCTACGTCCAAAGAATCCTTACCAAAGGAATGGAAGTATGTATATGCACATCCTAAGGAGCTAATGATAGAACCCTTGCGAATTCTAAGCTTGGGGTTGATCTCTTTAGGGGATTGGCCTCCTTGGAACTCTATAGGAGTTCCTTCCTCTAATTTACTACTCAAAGGCTACTAAAAAGAGTCATCTATTTCTTATTAAAAAAGGATGAATGCATGACTATTTATAGGGTTTCTAAACCCTAACTCCTAGTAGGACTCCTACTCAAGACTCCTAATGGGACTCCTACTTAAGACTCCTACTTAAGACTCTTACTTCTAACCAACTCCTAATGCTTCTCTAAGAAGCAACCTCCAAACTAATCCTATCCTTAGTCGGCCTCTTCACCTCTTTAATAGGGGTCGGCTAGGTAGGTTTTACATGAGTGCCTCTTTCAATTAGGACTCTCTTAGCTAGAGTCCTAACAGACCCATCCTCTTCAAATTAGTCTTGTCGTCGAGGCTAATTATCCATGAATTCTGGGAATTTGATCTTCAAGTCGTCATATTTCTCCCAAGTGGTATCTTTTGCTGATAGTTTCGCCCATTGTATTAGCACTTCAGCAGTGGGTCGTCGTCGTCGAGTCATAATCCATCGATCAATAATGGCACTCGGTTGGGTCTGGAGTTCTCCTTGGGTAGTCATATCTGGTAGATGGCTTTGGGCTGTCTTGTTTTGTCCCAACTTGAGCTTTAAACATGACACATGGAAGACAAGATGGATTCGGGAGCTAGCGGGTAAATCCAATCTATATGCTACTGCTCCGATGCACTCCAAAATTTGGTAGGGTACATAGAACCGAGGTGAAAGCTTCATAGATGCTCTAGTCTGGATTGATGTTTGCTTGTATGGTTGGAGCCGTAGGAAGACCCAATCTCCAACTGAAAATTCTCTTTCACCTTTGTGTTGATCATATTATTGTTTCATCCTTGCTTGAGCTATAGTGAGATTATCTTTTAGCAACATCAGCATTTTATCTCTATCCTGTAGTTCCCTATCTACTTGTTCTACTTTAGAGGTGCTTAACACATATTTTATGATCATAGGGGGAGGTCGACCATACATAGCCTCATAGGGAGTACATTTTGTGGATGAATGATAAGTTGTATTATACCACCACTTGGCTCAGGGAAGCCGCTTTGTCCACTTTTTTGGCCGGTCACTAGTGAAGCATCTGAGGTATGTCTCGAAGCATCTATTCACCACTTCAATCTAGCCATCGGTTTGTGGGTGATATGCCATACTCATTTTCAATTTAGTGTCATGCATCTGGAATAACTCTGTCTAAAATCTACTCATGAAGATCCGATCATGATCACTTACAATAGATCTTGGCATCCCATGCAATTTTATAATATTCTCTATAAGGAATCAAGCAATACTAGAAGTAGTGTAGGGATTACGAACAATGCAAAAGTAAGTAAAGCCATCCACCACAACAAAAATTATACCTTTTTCTTGTGATGAGGGAAGCCCTTCGATGAAGTCCATTGATATATCAATCCATATTGAGTTTGGGACGGGTAAATGTTGCAGCTTTCTGGGACTTGCTACTATCTCGCCTATATGTCACTAACATACATCACATTGTGCCATAAATTTAGCAATAATATTTTTCATCTCTACCCAATAAAAATTTTGCTTAATTCTCTTATAGGTTCTAAGGAACCTAGAGTGCCCGGCCATAGGTGTGGAATGCATCTATTGAAGGATGGTCTTTATGCAAGTAGAATTTGGCACATGCACAATGCGTCCCTTATAGCGCAATTCTTTTGAGTCCCAACTATAATGAGCCACGAAGCTTGGTGTTTCCTCTAATTTTTTTATGATCTTACTAGTCTTTAGATCTTCTTGTCATTCCCTCTTAATATCCTCAAGGAAGTCACTGGTCAAAAGTGAAATGACCGAAAATTTAGCTTGCTCGGGTAGCCGCGAAAGTGCATCTACAACAACATTCTCTTTCCCCTTTTTAAAGTTATTTCATAATCATATTCAAGAATCTTTGTTACCCATTGTAGCTACTCAGGGGAAGATATCCTCTGCTCCCAGAAATATTTTAGGCTTTTATGGTTGGTCTTGATTTGAAAGCGTCGCCCGATCAAGTATAGTCTCCATTTGGCCACCGCATGCATAATCGCGAGCATCTCCTTATCGTAAATAGTCATCCTGAGATGGGAAGGAGATAATGCCTTATTAGTATAAGTGAGGGGGCAGCCATATTGCATTAGTACAACACCAATTCCGACTCCGGAGGCATCAGCTTCAATAACAAAAGTCTTGCCGAAGTCGGGTAGCGCTAGTACGAGCGTTGTCATTATTGCGGCTTTAAGTTGGTCGAAGGTGGTGGTAGCATTGTCCGACCATTGAAAATCATCTTTTTTCAGCAAGGAAGTAAGGGATGCACTGATCTTTTCATAGTTTTTCATGAACTTGCGGTAGTAACCTGTTAAACCGAGAAAGCCACGTAGCGATTTTATGTTCCTTGGGGTCGGCCAGTTTTGCATTGCTTCAATTTTGGAGGGGTCCACTACCACACCTTCCTCTGGTATGGTATGCCCAAGATATTCCTACATTTTGTTATAGAAAGTTGCACTTCGATTTTTTGACAAAAAGAACATATTCTCGTAAAATTGTCAAAACAAGTCGTAAGTGCTGAAAATGACTTTCAAGAGAAGGGTTGTAAATAAGGATATCGTTGAAGAAAATCAGCATAAATTTATGAAGATAATTCCAGAAAATATCATTTGTAAGGCTCTATAAGGTGGAGGGAGCATTGGTGAGACCAAAGGGCATTACCAAAAATTCGTAGTGGCCGTTGTGTGTTCGAAAGGTGATTTTCGGTATATCTTCTTCGCACACTCGTATTTAATGATACTCGGATCTAAAGTCTAGCTTTGTGAAGACTCATGCTCCCTTTAATTCATCCAACAATTCATCTACTACTGGAATAGGGTATTTGTCCTTGATGGTTATGCCGTTGAGAGCTCGGTAATCAATGCACATTTGCCATGTTTCGTCCTTCTTTCGTACGAGGAGCACCGGTGAAGAGTCGGGGTTGCAACTTGGCCGAATAACTCCTGTTTCAAGCATCTCTTTTACAATCCTTTTTTTTCATCCTTCTGGAGATGCGAATACTAATATGGCCGAGTATTTTCTGGAGGTTTACCCGGAAAAATTGATATATAATGATCATGCCGATGGGTAGGAGATAGGTTGCGCGGTTCATCAAATATATCAAAAAATTTAGCAAGCAAAGGAAGTAGTTTTGAGTCTTCAAATTCTATTGGCTCTTCCTTAGTTTACTACTCAAGTTGTACCAAAAAGCTACTGCATGCTTTGTGCAAAACCTTCTCCATTCGTTGTGTGCTAATCGTCGTTATGTTGCCCCCACGTTTCCCGTGTAGTATCACTTGTTTCCCCTTACTGTAAAATTTTATAATTAGTTTCACAAAGTTCCAGAAAACATCACCTAATGTCATCAGCCATTCAATGCTCAGCATGATCTCATAATCATCAAGAGGGAGGAGAAAGAAATATGCAATTATGTATTGGTCCTGTAACAATAGTTTCACCCACGGGCACCTATGATCACACTTCAAAATTCATCCATTAGCGACCTTAACATCAAATCTACTGCAATTCTTGATAGGTAAGGCCATTCGGACAGCAACCTTACTGTTTATAAAATTATTAGTGCTCCTGGTGTCAATAAGAACATTGATAGGTTGTTGCTTTAGAAGTCCTCCCACTTTCATCGTTTGCGAGTTCGCGTAACCGGCAAAGGCATGCATTGTAATATCAACCGTCTGCTATTCTTCATTCGCAACCTCTTCCTCATGCTCCTGGACCTCCTCATCCATGTCTTCAAGATGTTCAATCAGTAGGAGGTGGCCCCTTTTGCAACGATGATCACAGTTCCACCGCTCGTCACAATGCCAACAAAGACCCTTTGTTGATCGGTCATGTAGTTCTTCTCTTGTCAATTTTTTTGGCAGCAAAGTATGACTAGGAGTAGAAGGAGGTTTATATGTTGTAGGCCTAGGAGAGGTTCTCATCATTCGAGCATCTTGGTTGAGCTGTTCTTCTTGTATTCGGGTGAAAGAAATCACAATTGTCACGGTACGAGGCTACTGTGCCTTAACCTCCCCTTTTATCTCTGGCTTGAGTCCTTCAATGAATGTTCCTAACAATTGATGATCAATCCAATCATGAGCAAGGTAGGATAGCTTCTCAAACCTGGTTTAGTACTCTTGAATCGTAGAGGTTTGTCGAATCTTTGTGAGTTGGCCATCGATATTTTCATACTCCATGGGTCCGAAACGATTTAGTAGTGCGTTCTTAAATTGATTCCATGTTAGAGCCCCATGATTGTATTGTAACCAATTGTACCATTGAATAACATCTCCTTTAAGGTGGATGACAACAATTTCCACTATAGCATCATCTGACGTTCGGTAGTAGCGAAAGTAACATTCAACGCACGAAATCCTTCTCATCATGGGAAGTCCACCCTCATGCATGGCTGAAGCATGTCCGAGAGCTATCCCTCCTTCTTTGAAGGTCTCTCTGAACTCTTTCCTAGCTAAAATTTGGTTGAACTCGGTAGGTGTCCAATTCTGAATTCTGCAAACAAAGCACGCAATTTGTCCTCCAAGCGCGATTGAAGCTGCGATTCAATCCGAGATTCCAATACTTCAAATTTGGCATCAATTGGATCTTGAGAAGCTATAGCATATGCTTATAGATCAAAGATATCCTTGTCTTTTTTTTGTTGATGGGTTAATGGCATGGGGTGGTGGAAGGTTCGGAAAAATTGAGGATCACGGAAAGGTATCACAGTAGGTTTTTACGTCTAAAGTGTAGTAGTTTGGACGTAAAAGGTCAATGGTTTATATTGAGAATTTTTTGACAAAAACAAAAGGATATCTGCTTTTAGGAAGCATCAAAGTTTTCGTAAAAATTTGTAGAGATTTGGATAGAAAAAACATAGTAGAAAGATCAAACAAACTGTGCTATGTGGTTGAAATTTTGTAGTGCATCTTTCGTCGTAGAGATGAAAACTTTACGACGAAAAGTTTATGCAGCAATATAGGAACAACTTTTTTGGATTTTTGAATAAGGATAACCAGATTATAGTAGCAATAAGGTAGGAAACCAGAACCTATTGCAATTCATGGGGAGATCAAAGGATAATCCACGGTGGTGGAGATGACGGTGGAATTCGACGATGATCTTTTAAGCAATTGTGGGAATTGCTTTGGGTGGCTGTGGAGGGTTGATGAATGGTTGTGGAAGGGCAGCGAGATGCCAAGAACGCTGCTTTGATACCAAGTGATAGAACCCTTACGGATTCTAAGCTTGGGATTGATCTCTTTAGGGGATCGACCTCTTGGGAACTCTATAAGGGTTCCTTCCTCCAAGTTATTGCTCAAAGGCTACTAAAAATAGTCATCTATTTCTTATTAAAAGAGGATGAATACATGACTATTTATAGGGCTTCTAAACCCCAACTCTTAATAGGACTCCTACTCAAGACTCATAACAGGACTCCTACTAAAGACTCCTACTTCTAACCAACTCCTAATGATTTTCTAAGAAGCAACCGCTAAACTAATCCTATCCTTAGCCGGCCTCTTCACCTCTTTAATATTGGTCGGCTAGGTAGGTTTTACATGAGTGCCCCTTTCAATTAGGACTCTCTTAGTTGGAGTCCTAATAGCTAATCATTGGAGATACATCAAAAGGTGTTTAAGCTCGCTCTTCATTGAAAAATATTTATTCAAATACATGAATAAGAACTTTTACTATTTATTCTCATATGATTCTTTCATTTTATTGAAGAGAATACTTATCCAAATGAATCATGATGTTTCTCTTGATTTCTCAGAATTCATTGTTAGGATCAAGAATACTAAGAGGGGGGGTGAATTAGTGCAGCGGATAAAAACTACAAATTTAATCAATTTCAGAAAACTTCGTACGATGAAACTCTTAGTTCGACGAAAACCATTTTGAAAAGATGTTTGACTCAAATAAGTTTGTAAATGAGTAGAGAGGAGGGAATTAAACAGTGTACAATGAAGTAAAGTAGAATGCATCAAAAGTAAAGTACACACCAAGAAGAGAACATGCCAATCTTATAGTGGTTTGGTCATCCGACCTACATCCACTCCTGATACTCCTCCAAGGAGGTCATCGATTTCCACTATTGATCTTTCTTGAAGGGCAAAGATCAATCATCAATTTATAGAACTTTCACAAGTGGCTCACTCTCTTTTTACAAACTCTCAACTTTTGCAAGCTATTTCACTATGGTTTCAGTTCAGTTCTTATCACTTCACTATGCTTTACCAACTGAGAAGTAAGGGGTATTTATAGCCCTCAATTGACTTCAGAATTGGAGCTAAAAAGTGTCACATCCTCGGTTTTTGGGGTATTGGGGGTATCACCATAATTATTAGGTGGTACTACCGCTTGAAACTCTATCACTGGGTGGTACAACCGCCTAATCTGGTGGTTTTACCGCCTGATAGAGCCTTAGAGATTGAGCTCTGATGGTACCACCGCCTGATAGGGCAGTACCATCGCTTAGTAGCATTAATTGTCGGTAGTACCACCACCTAATTTTGGCGGTACCACTATCCAAACCTCCTAGGAGGCTAAGCCTCAAGCAATTCCACTACCCACCCTGGGCGGTGCCTCCGCCCACCCTGGGTGGTGCCACCGCTTAGCGAGGCTCCAATTAACCGAGTGGCCCTTCCATCTAACCCAACTCAGCCCTGTTTTGGGCCTAATTGGCCCCTAACTGAGTTAGTGGGATTACCTCCCAATCCTAACCTTAATTATATGCTAACTTTGATTTTTGAGGCATACACTAAACAAAACAAATCCGATAAGTCTAGGTTTCTTCTGGCGAGCTTCCGACGATCTCTCGGCAATCTTCTAGCATACTCCCAGCAAGCTCTTGGACTTTACGATGATCTTCTTGGCGAGTTCTGGCGAGCTTCTTTAGTAAGCTCCTAGACTTCTTGGCCAATTCCAGTGGCACTTCTGACGAACCTCCGAACTTCTGACGAACTCTCGAACTCCCAATGAATTCTCGATCTTGACTCTAGTATTTGATTTTGCTTTATGCCTTGATAACTATCGTAGTTAGTCCTGCACACTTTTCTCAACATATAGATTAGATCAAATACTTTACCAATTGATTTCGTTATCAAAATCCAAGATTCAACAATCTTCCCCTTTTTGATGATGATAATCAATTGATGACGGAGTTAATCTTAACTCCCCATATCTATCTGCCATACTTGAGAAAAGACACTCTTGAATTCAAGGTCTTTGAATTCAAGCATCAAACTAATAAGTTATATGCATTTAAACTTATTGACATGCACATCATGATACTAATCATGTTTTACCATCTCAAAATATGATACCATGTATTTATCACAATAAAAATGATGTTAAGGCATGACATCCATTTTCAAGTCCAATATCAAATGATGATAGACAATCATCATTTTCAAGTATGATACCAATTGCAAATATGAAATTTAGCAAGATTCAAATTTCTAAGTTTGATGAAAGATGACAATTGAAGTAGGAAATTAAGCTTGATAAGTTCGATACCTCATCATAATGAGAGACATTTATTATTTTGATATAAAATCAAGCATGATTTTAAGAATGAAATATTTTCAAGTATCCATGCCACATTACGATGCATTTCAAGCATTCACGATACATTTCAAGTATCTACAATACATATAATGCATATACTATATATTTTGATATTTTTCAAGTATTTGTGATGTATTTGACGATACCAATCATATTTCAAGCATTCATAATACATTTAAGCATTTATGATATGATACATTTTACACATTATTTCTCCCCCTTTGTCATCAACAAAAAGGAGAATCATTCAACAATGCAAGTGTTTAAAACCATGACAAGTAAGTTTTATACCAAATTATCCACACTAGCAAAAATGAGAAGTTAAGCAAAAACTTTACATGATAACTACTTTTGGTTTTTGAAATAGATAAGCTAGCATTTTTGCTTAGGAGCTTTTTGGTTCTTCTTAGGATGTGCAAGTTTCTTTCTTCCTTGTCATAAAAATAAGAAGAAGAGGAAGAGGACTAAGGGAGGAATTCATTCTCTACAAGAAAATCAAGAACCAATTTCATGAAAGGATTTGAAGCAAGTCAAATCTAAAATAAATGAGTTTCATTGAATCAAGCTTCTATTTTAGCAAAGCGAAAGGATTCATTAAAAGGATCAAGATGTCCATAAAAAATCTAATCCCTATTCTTGTAAATGATCATCACATACAAAAAGTCCATGAATAAAAATTCTTTTTTCGTGAGAAGAGTGAGGAAGAATTCATGGGAAAGGAACATCAAATGAAGGATTAAAAATCCATGAATAAAACTTCATAAATCAAATCCCTTTTCTTGTAAATAGAAGGAAGAAGGATTCAAAGAAATTAATAAAAGATCAAGTCATTTATCCAAAAATCCATAAGTGAAGGGACTAAGTGTATAAAAAATTATTGAGTGATGCAGCAAGGGTATGAAGTAAATTTGATACCAAATTAAGAGGAAGATAGAAATGAAATAAATTCATGAACGCTTTATCGAGAAAGTTTAAAAAAGATATATAACAAACTTATGCGTTCAGACAGTTTAACATCCCTAACTCTCTTCTAATGAAATCAAATTATTCTTCATTTAAAGGTTTTGTAAAGATATCGGCTAATTGATGTTTCGTATCAATAAACTCTAAAGATATATCATGGTTATTAACATGATCTCTTATAAAATGATGCCTAATGTCAATATGTTTAGTTCTAGAGTGTTGAATAGGATTTTTTGTTAAACATATTGCACTTATGTTATCACATTTTATGAGAATATTCTTAAGGTGAATGCTTCAATCTTCTAATGTATTTTTTATCCATACAACTTATGTACAACATGCACTAGCTGCCATATACTCAACTTCGATTGTAGATAATACAATCGAGTTTTGTTTTTTGGAAGACTAAGAGATAAGTGCATGATCTAAGAATTGACATGTTTCAGATGTGCTTTTTCTATCTTTTATACATCTGGAAAAATCCACATCAATATAAGCAATTAATTCAAAGTTTTTAGATTTTGGATACCATTATCCTAGATTAGGGGTTGCTTTAAGATATATATGAATTCTTTTAATGACTTTAAGATGAGATAGCTTAGGATTAGATTGAAATTTAGCATAAAGTCCTACGCTAAACATGATGTCTGGTATAATTCAGGTGAGGTATAGTAAACTACCTATCATACCCCTATAAGTTTTTTGATTAAAGCTTTCTTCACTTTCATCCATGTCTAACTTAGTGGAGGTACTCATAGGAATATTGATAGCCTTTTGAACTATCCATATTAAACTGTTTTAGCAATTCTAATATATATTTGGTTTAACTAAGAAAAATACCATCATTAAGTTGTTTGATTTATAAGCCTAAGAAGAAAGTTAGTTCACCCAATAAACTCATTTCAAACTCTTGGCTCATACTCTTAGCAAACGATTCGCATAATGATTCATTTGTAGAACCAAAAATAATATCATCAACATAAATTTAAACAACAAGAAGTTATTTTCAAAATTTTTAGTAAACAATATAGTATCGACCTTGTCTTTAGAGAAATTATTTTGGATAAGAAAGGAGCTAAGTCTCTCAAACCAATGATCTATGATTCAGATCTTTTCTTTTGTAAATTACAGAGAGGAGTAAAAGTAAACGATCTAAAAAAAGAAGACTCAATTTTCAAAAGTCGAGAAATCTGAAAAATATAAAAGAGGAACTCATGTATAAGAAATCAAGATCATGATTGGTATAAAAAATTATTTAAATTGAAATAATCAAAATCACCTTCAAGAGATTTGACATAATTAGATTCATTAATTTCTTATTGAAAATTTGATATGACTTTAGGGATAGAGACATTTTCCAGAATAATGCATTCCTTTTTTTTGAGTTTGTAATTTATTTTATACAAGCATGCCTTTGTCTTTTATGTCAAACATGCATCTATCATTTAAAAACAAGATTTGTCAAGATTAAATATTTATCACATAATTCTAAAACATAAGATTTCAAATAATTATTGCATCATTAAGTCATCAAGTATGATTTCATTGAATATAAAGCATCTTCAATTAAAATCATTTTGTAACCGATAGTTCTAATTCTAATGATATTTCCTTTATTGTTTTGGCTAGAGAGCTTTATGAGATATTTTGGATCTTCAGTCACAAGCCTTGAGCATCCACTATCAAAATATTATTTTAACTCTTAGCTTGTGATTGCAGACATATCTACAAGAAGGGGGATTTTCTTTTAGGTACCAATTTTATCTTGAGTTCCTCATAAATAGATCTACCTAAATTTTCATTTTGCATTGTATCATTTAAGGTTCCTTTAGGGACCCAAATCAATTTGTGTAGACTATATATCTTAAACGGACATTAATAAGCAACATGTCCGAGTTTGCAATAAAAGTTACATTTGGTGTGGGATGATACATGCAAGGTAGGGCCTTTAACAAAGGTGGTTAGATTTTGGTGAGAGCTACTCACAAATCCAATTCCACCTCTTCTATGAATATGATCATTATTGGCAAGAATTATGTTCAAGGACTTGCTACCGACCTTAAACTTTTCTAGAGTTTCTTGGAGTAGCATGTTTTCCTTCTCAAGTGCCTCTAAGTGTTCACACTTAGTGCATGGAGGCAATAAAGGATTATCATGCTTAAGTTTTTCAAATTCATTATTTAAAACGGCATGCTCTTTTTTTAAAGAATTATACTTTTTTATTATTATTCTACATTCATTAAATAAATCATGAAAAGCACTTAAAAGCTCATTGAAAGATAAATTTGTATCTAATGAACCACTTACCTCATCTTTGATAGCCATTAGTGCATACTTGGTGATTTTCTTGTTGCTTTGTTCTTCACCTTCGGAATTGCTTGAATCATCCCACGTTGCTTTGAGCGCCTTCTTCTTCTTTGGTTGTTTCTTCTTCACTTGGGGACATTCGCTTTTGAAATGTCCCGGCTTCTTGTATTTGTAGCATATAACTTGTTCTTTCTTGGGTTTAATTTTATTTTTAGTATGATTTTTATATTTATTTCTTTTTATGAATTTTTTGAACTTTTTTGTCAACAGTGTCAAATCATCATCATAGTCCTCATCACTTGAACTTCCTTTCAAGTGGTCTTTTTGAGTTCTTAGTGCCATATCCTTCCTATTCTTTGGAAAGTTATTCTTAAGCTCCTTATGAGCGTTACAAGTCATCTCATAGGTCATTAATGACCCAATATGTTCTTCGAGAGGAAAATTATTCAAATCCTTGGCCTCTTGAATGGTCATTACTTTAGGGTCCCAACTCTTTGGAAGTGATCTCAATATTTTATTAACGAGTTTAAAGTTAGAAAAACTTTTACTAAGCACCTTTAGACTATTGACGACATCTGTAAATTGGGTGTACATGTCTCCAATGGTCTCACTTGGTTGAATATCGAAAGTCGTTTCATAAATAGACACTCGATTTAACTCATTTTCATCTAAAGCGCAAAACAAGGCATTCATAGCCTTGCCATTTAAAGAGAAAGTCTTCTTCTCCAGCTCATTCCAATCGTTCATTGGAAGAAAAGACTTTTGAAATCCATTTTCCACAATGTTCCATAACTCAAAATCCATAGATATTAGAAAAATCCTCGTTCTAGTTTTCCAATAGGTGTAATACGCCCCATTGAACATGGGTGGACATATGATTAAGTGACCATCTTGGTTGCCGACAAACGCCATCTCTATTGTGTTTCAAACTAAAATGAGAGTGACCTCGCTTTGAGACCGACACTAAGAGGGGGGGGGGTGAATTAGTGCAGTAGATAAAAATGATAAATTTAATCAATTTCAGAAAACTTCATACGATGAAACTCTTAGTTCGATGAAAACCGTCTTGAAAAGACATTTGACTCGAATAATTTTGTAAGTGAGTAGAGAGGAGAGAATTGGATAGTTTGCAATGAAGTAAAGTAGAATGCAACAAAAGTAAAGTATGTACCAAGAAGAGAACATGCCAATCTTATAGTGGTTCAGTTGTCCGACCTATATCCACTCCGATACCTCCTCCAATGAGGTCACCGGTTTCCACTATTGATCTTTTTTGAAGGGCAAAGATTAATCACCCCTTTACAGAACTTTCACAAGTGGCTCACTCTCCTTTTACAAACTTTCACACTAAGAAATGATGGAGGTGAACTCTCAACTTTTCTAAGCTATTTTACTATGATTTCAGTTCAATTCTTATCATTTCCCTATGCTTTACCAGCTAAGAAGTAAGGGGTATTTATAGTTCTCAATTGGCTTCAGAATTGGAGTCAAAAAGTTTCATATCTCTGATTTTCGGGATACGAGCGGTACCACCGTCATTATTGGATGGTACTGCTACTTAACACTTTGTCACTAGGCGGTACCACCACCCAGTCTTGCGGTACTATCGCCTGATAGAGCCTTAGAGACTGGGCTCTAGTAGTACCATCGCTTGACAAGGCGGTAGCACCACCTGACAGTATTAACCGTCGGTAGTACCATCGCCCAGTATGGGTGGTATCACCGTCCAGACCTCCTAGGAAGTTGAGCCTTAGGTGATACCACCACACACCCTAGGTGGTGCCACCGCATAGCAAGGCTCCAAGTGGCCGAGTGGGCTCAATTGGCCCCTAACTGAGTTAATGAGATTACTATTAGGATCAAGAGCAGCACTAAGAGGGGGGGTGAATTAGTGCAGCGGAAAATTCTTCGATTTTTGTATAAAATATTTTGTATGTTCGATGAAAATCGAATCGAAAAGAAAACAACTTGAAAAGTATGAGAGCGTAAGCAAGATAAGGAGGAGAAGTAGTTTGCTATGAAATGATTTGCAGTTAAAGTAAATTGCACAAATGAAAAGCAAACTAGAATTTAGAGTGGTTCGGTCAACGTGACCTACATCCACTTTCAGATTCCTCCTCCGACAAGGTCTCCGGCATCCAGTAAAGGCCTTCCTTCAATAGGCGAAGGCCAACAACCTTTTACAGCTCTTTCTCCTTTTGTCGGGCTTAGGAGATAACCCTTACAAGTCTCACTCCTCTTTCTTGGATGGTTACAAGGCTAAGAAATGAAGGAGAAATCTTCACTTTTATAACACTTTAAGGCTCAAGAACTCAAGATTATGCCAATAGGTTTCGTGCCCTTTTATGTAGAAAAGGATAGGATTTTTATAGGTCCCAAAGGCTTCAAAATTGGAGCCAAAGAGAGTCTAATGCCGGATTTTCGGGGTCCTAGCGGTACCACCACCATTACTGGGTGGTACTACTGCCTAATACCTGACACTGGGTGGTACCATCGCCCAGTTTGGGTGGTACCACCGCTTGATAGACCTTAGAGACCGAGCTCTAGTGGCACCACTACCTAACAAGGGCGGTACCATCGTTGGTAGCATTAACTACCGATGGTACTATCGCCAGACAAGGGCGGTACCACCGCCCAGAAATCCTGGGGCACTGCTTTCTAAGCAGTGCCACCACCGGCCCTGGCGGTGCCACTGCTAGCCATGTTTTCAGGGGTTGAATTGGTCGCTCAATTCGGCCCAATTCAGCCCTGTTAAGGGCCCAGTTGACCCCTAATTAAGTTAGTGGGATTACCTCCCAATCCTAACTCAATTTACTCTCTAACTATGATAATTAAGACATGATCACAACATTTCTTGTTCCGATGTGTCAATTGTTCTTCCGGCGAGCTTCCGGCGTACTTCCGACGAACATCCAATGAACTCTCGACAATGCTCCGGCAGACTCCCGGCAAGCTCCTGGACTTTACGACATTCTTCTTGGGAAGTTCCGATGAGCTTCTTTGGCAAGCTCCTAGATTTCTCGATTGGTTCCGATAGAACTTTCGACGAATGTCCGGACTTCCGATGAACTCTCGAACTCCCAATGAGATCTCGATCTTGACTCCGGCACAATACCTGCTTTATGTCTTACTGCTATCGTAGTTAACCCTGCACACTTTTCTCAACATATAGATTAGAACAAATAAATTACATTTGACTTCATCATCAAAATTCGATATTCAACAATCTCCCCTTTTTTGATGATGACAATCAATTGATGGCGGAGTTAAACTTAACTCCCCCTATCTATATGCTGTACTTGAGAAAAGACATTCTTGAATTCAAGACCTTTGAATTAAAGAATCAAACTGATAAGTTAAATTCATTAAACTTATCAATATGCACATCATGATTCCTATCATGATATAACATTCTCAAAATATGATGCCAAGTATTTATCAAAATGATGTCAAGGTATGACATCCATTTTCAAGTATGATATTTCAAATATGAAGGATGACAAACATAGCAATTCATCATTCTATGGCAAGATATCAATAGTAAAATAGCAGGTTAAGCTGTAGATTTCTTATCATAATGAAAGAAATTTATCAAACATTTCAAGTATATATGATAAAATAATTACATACATTTGTCATCAATTTACCACATTTTGGTATTATTTCTCCCCCTTTGTCATCAACAAAAAAGAGAACAATTCAACAATGCAAGTGTGGTAAAAAAATCATGCCACATTTCAATTTGTAAAAATTCATTCCAATCATATTTCAAGCATTCATGACATGGTATCATTCAAAAGTTCTCAACATTAAAAGTTATAAATATTAAAGAGATAGCTTCCATTAACTTCTCCCCCCCTTTTTTTTTCATCAAAACTTTGCATGAAGAAGGAAAGTAAGGAGGAAATCCATTAAGAACCAACTTTGTGAAAGGATTTGAATCAAGTCAAAAACGATAAAAGAGTTTCATTAAATCATGCTTCAATTTTCATAAGGATCAAGATATTCATGTGAAATCAAATCCTTACTCTTGCAAGTGTTCATCTCATAAAAAATAATAAAAATTATTCCTTCAGTAAGAAAGAATTAATGTGAAAGAATCATCATATAAAGGATAGAAGAAATTCCATGAATAAGCCTTCATAATGAGAGGAGCATCACATCAAATCCATTTCTTATTAAAAATTCACAAGAGATAAATCCGAGAGATGCATTTGTCAATGAAATCCATGAAATAATTGAGTGTATAAAAAATCATTAAGTGATGGAGCAAGGGTATGAAGTAAACTTGATATGACATAAACTCATGAAAGCTCCATTCCAAAAATACATTAAGTCTAAAAAAAAAAAATACAACAAATTCATGCATTCGGACAATTTAACATTCCTATTTTCTCTTCTAATAAAATCAAATAATACATCAAGTTATAGACACCAACAAGGTAGTTGGCACAGAATTTTACCATCAAAGTAGTTAGTACATAATTTTACCATCAAAGTAAGCAACATAAGATAACAACATAACAAAGAGGGATTGTGTCCACTTCTCCCCAAATACATACATAGCTTCTTCAGGTGGTGGAAAGTTAAAATGTCTAAACAAGGTATCAAATTGTCGATGAATATGCTGCAACTCAGTTAAGATTTGATTTTGGTGTTGTTGAAGTCGATCTTGTCGTTATTCAAAATGATCCATCCGAATCCCTATGCCGTCGATAGATGAGGGAGGTGCTTGCTCTACTGGAGGTGATTCCTCAAAGGGACCTATTGGAGGAGATTGATTACCCCTAAAGATTGGTAATTCAGGTTCTGGTTCAGGTTAGAGGGGATCAGTCCTTCTAGGCAGTCTAGTCCATATACTATTTCTGAGTGTACATCTCAATTATCGTAGTAGGTTTCTGTTTATTATACTAAATCTATCTAGTTTTATAACTTCTTCATTGGGTGAAATAGCAATATTATAAGCATGGAGTAGTCTTGTGATTAAGCCACCATATGGAAGCATCATGTCCCTTTTTGATAGTTCAATAATGTTTTGTTGGATTAGATAACCAAAACAATTATTATGCCCTTTCATAATCCAATACATGGTACCTAATTCCATTTGGCTTACTTCATCATGATGATATTGTTTTGGAAGAATGATACTTATCAGGATGTGATAAAGTATTTTGGTGCTTAAAGGTAGTAAGTTTTCGTAACTTTTTGGAAGAATAGTTAAGTTAGGATTACCAAAAATTGTTCATAAGGCATCAACGTAAGTAGTCCCAACCGATTCTTCATCCCATTATTCTCTAAAATAACACCCTCTTTCTTTTACCGGAATTCCTATGATGTTGCAAATTGATCTATCTGTAATGGGTATATGATGCCCTAATAGATAGGTAGATACCCTTTCTTCTTCATCTACATGTAAATTATTGTAAAATAGCCTAACAAGTCTAGGGTAGATAGGTTCATTCATTTGAAGAATTGGGAGAATGTCTAGATTTACAAACCATTGAATAGGTTTTAAATCACTTAATTCATCTAAATCAACATATTTACCCTTATGAACATGTCTAAACTCTATGGAAGAAAATTTTAGGGCATGTTGATTATAATCGAAAAGTAGGAAGTCATAATTTTCATCTAATCTCCTCTTCCCTTT
>LVTN01001142.1:3639-21259 GCA_001649415.1 Musa itinerans
AAAGATTGATTTTAGAATCTTTAACTTTGCTAGTCTCTTCATGTGTGATTTCAAGAGTGCGCCAAATTTCGAAAGCCGTTTCGCACATAGAAATTCGATTAAACTCGTTTTTGTTTAAGGTGCAAAATAAGGTATTCATAGCCTTTGCATTTAAAGAAAATGTCTTCTTCTCCAAATCATTCCAATGGTTCATTAGAAGAGAAGACCTTTGAAAACCAAATTTAACTATGTGCCATAAATCGAGATTCAATGAAAGCAAGAATACTCTCATTCGAGTTTTCCAATATATGTAGTCCATCCCATTGAAAAAGGGAGGACGAATGAGAGGGTGACCCTCTTAAAAGCTGAAAAGAGACATTTCTCTTTAGGTGTTAAACCAAATAAGAAAATGAGGCTCTGATACCATAGGAAAGGGGTCGGCACTAAGAGGGAGGGTGAATTAGTGCAATGGTAAAATAACATCAGTTTAAAAAACTTTCGTATGATAAAAACCATTTCCGACGAAAAACCTTTTCGTAAAGGTAATAACATCCACTTCGCCAATTCCTCTTCCATCGAGGCCACCGGCATCCACTATCAGTCTTCCTTCAATAGGCGAAGACCAACTACCTTTTACAACTCGGTTCTCCTTTTACCGAGTTTAGGAGATAACCCTTACACCCCCACTTTCTCCTCTCGCAACCTATTCTAACACTTAGAACTTTTGAGAGGAGTTTCACATAAGATTGCAGCAGCGTTTCTTTTTGTTTTTACTCTCAAGTCTTGTGTACGTTAACCAGGGATGAGAGGGGTATTTATAGGCTTCAAGTTGATTCAAACTTGGAGCCTAAAAACATCTCATCTCGGGTTTCCTGGGTACGGGTGGTACCATTGCCTGCGCAAGGAGGTACCACTTCCTGACAGAGCTCGGAGACCGAGCTCTAGCGGTACCACCGCTAGCAGCATTTACTGCCAGTGGTACCACTACCTAGAATTCCTGGGAGACCGAGTCTCCACGCGGTGCCACCACCCAAAATTCCTGGTCCTGGTTGGGCCTTGAATCCGGCCCAAACCAGCCAAACTTCGGGCCCAATTAGCCCCTAACAAAGTTGATGGGATTACCTCCCATTCCCAACTCAAATATGTGCTAACTACGATTCCTAAGACATATTCTAAGCATTTTAGTTTCGGTACATCAATTGCTCTTCCAGCGAGCTTTCGGTAATCTTCCGGCAAACTTCCGACGAACTCCCGGCAATGTTCCGACGGACTCTTGGTAAGCTCCTGGACTTTGAGACGATCTTCTTGGCAAATTCTGACGAGCTTCTTTGGCAAGCTCCTGGACTTCTTGACAGCGCTTCCAACGAACATCCGCACTTCCGATGAACTCTCGAACTCCTAACAAAATTGCATCCTTGACTCCGGGACTTCATTTTACTTCATGCCTTGCTATCATAGTTAATCCTGCACATGTAAAAACACACATCAATCTTGACAATTAATACTAAGCATTAATTATGTTGTCCGGCATGTCATTGGTCCCTCGACGCTTCATCCGATTCTTCGGCACATCGTCCTCTCTTGCGGCCTATTGCCCAATCGGCCAGTTGACTCCACAACTCTGATATCCTTGGCGCAATATCCGCTCTTCTTAGCCCGATGCCCGAATCCATGGCCCGAGGCCTTTTGTCGATACGTCGACCGATCCTCTAGCTCAACATCCAATCTTCTGATATGTTTTCCCCCGGCACAACATGATTTTTCCTGCTTTAATTGTCTCATTCTGATCCAAGCATCCTGCATCACTCAAAACGCAGATTAAATCATAAACACATATCAATTGGTTTCATCATCAAAATCTGAGATTAAACACTTTGGACTAATGGGCTACTACCAAAAATTTGTTAAGGACTATGGGAAGATCAGCGCACCCTCACTTCTCTATTGAAAAAAGATGCCTTCCAATGGTTGAATAAAGCCTCCACTGCCTTCGATAAACTTAAGGCAGCCATGACAATGACGTCGGTGCTAGCATTACTAGATTTCAGCTAACCCTTCATCATTGAGGCCGATGCATCTAGAGTTGGAATTGGAGCCATTCTTATGCAAGATGGTCAACCACTTGCATACACTAGCAAGGCATTATCTCCCTCCCATCAAAATATGTCAATATACGATACGAAGATGCTCGCCATTGTACACGCAGTAACAAGTTGGAGACCCTACTTAATCGGTCAACGATTTCAAATTAAAACCAACATTGGAAGCCTCAAGTACTTTTTGGAGCAAAAGATATCATCCCCTGAGCAGCAAAAATGGGTAACCAAACTTCTTGAATTTGACTATGAAATTATTTACAAAAAGGGGAAAGAAAACGTTGTTGCAAATGTACTCTCACGGCTACCTAAGTAAGCTAAGGTTTTAGCCATCCCCCTTCCTACAACCAGCTTCCTAGAGGACATTAGGGAAGAATGGAAGAAGGATCCAGAGATCAGCAACATCATAAAAAAATTGGAGGAGGATCCAAGTGCAATCGCCCACTACACTTGGGATTCGAGGGATCTACGCTACAAAAGTCGCATTGTGCTTATACCTGACTCCCCTTGCATCAAAATCATCCTGCATGAAATGTACTCCACACCTTCAACAGGGCACTCTGGATTCCTGAGAACCTACAAAAGAGTGAAGCAAAATTTTTATTGGAAAGGGATGAAAAAAATTATTGCTGAATATTTGGCACAATGTGATGTATGTCAACAGCATAAGGGTGAAATAGTGGCAAGTCCAGGGAATCTATAACCACTACCCATACCGAACTCAGTGTGGACTGACATCTCCATAAACTTCATTGAAGGACTGCCACCTTCCAAAGGTAAAAGCATAATTCTCATGGTGGTTAATCGACTTACGAAATATGCTCATTTATATACTATGAGAAATCCCTACACTACTACTAGTATTGCCTAGATTTTTATAGAAAATATTGTTAACCTATATGGGATGCCAAGGTCCATTGTAAGTAATCATGACAGGATCTTCATTAGTAAATTTTGGACCGAGTTATTTCAATTACAAGACACCAAACTCAAGATGAGCATAGCGTATCATCCATAAACTAATGACCAAACAGAGGTGGTAAACAGGTGTTTAGAGATGTACCTTCGGTGTTTCGCCAACGATCGGCCAAAGGAGTGGGTGAAATGGCTTCTCTAGGCCGAATGATGGTATAATACTACATATCATTCATCTACAAAATGTGCCTCTTATGAAGCACTGTATGTGGTTCGTCAGCCCCTATAATTCCAAAGTTTGTAATTGGCTCAGCCAAGATAGATCAGGTTGACCAAGAATTGACTGACAAGGACAAACCCCTATAATTGTTAAAGGATAATCTCTCTATGACTCAAGCTAGAATGAAGCAGCAAGCCGACACATGACGAAGCGAAAGAGAATTTTTAGTATCTTTGCCTACAGCCATACAAGCAACTCTCCATTAACACTCGAGCCTTCATGAAGCTATCCCCATGTTTTCATGGGCCTTATCATATCACAGAGCATATTGGAGCCATGGCGTACATACTTAAATTGCCTGAGGATGCCAAAATTCAACTTGTCTTCCACATGTCATGCTTGAAGCCCAAGTTGGGAGAACACGAGTCACCCTAGATCCAACTGCCCAACATAATTGAGGATGGAGTTATTCAAGCCCAACCATAAGCCATCCTCGATCGCAAGATCATGATGCATCGCTGACATCCTCTACTGAAGTACTAGTGCATTGGAATAATTTATCACCTGAAGATGCCACATAGGAATCATATGATGAGCTGAAGACCAGTTCCCTGAGTTCATGGAATCTCAGCCTCGAGGATAAGGCTGTTTTGAAGAGGGTGGGTATGTTATGACTCTAGCTAGGACAGTCCTAACAAAGAGGGGCATTCATGTTAACCTACCTAGTTGACCCCTATTAAAGAGGTGAAGAGGCTGGCTAGGGTTAGGAGGTTATTTCTTAGAGAAGCATTAGGAGTTGTAAAGGAATACGAGTCTTGAGTAGGAGTCCTATTAGGAGTTAGGGTTTAGAAACCCTATAAATAGCCATATATTCATCCTCTTTTGTTAAGTAATAGATAAATCTTTTCTACAGCCTTTGAGTAGTAACTTGGAGGAAGAAACCCCTACAAAGTTCTAAGGAGGCCGATCCCCTAAAGAGATCAACCCAAATCTTAGAATCTGCAAGGGTTCTAGCAGAATTCAAAGGTTATGATTCCTTTTGAATATAAGTTTGCCTCATCTCAATATGGCATATAGATAGAGGGAGTTAAGGTTAACTCTGTCATCAATTGGTTGTCATCATAAAAAAGAGAATGATTGTTGAATCTTGGATTTTGATGATGAAATCAATTAATGAATTAATGATATAATCCTTTTGTTGAGAAAAGTGATACAGGACTAACTATGATAGTGAAAAGGTAAAATAATTAAAGAAGAATTAAATGTTGGGCTAGAGTCGAAGATCGGGCATCGGGCTAGAAAAATCAAGGAATATGCTGAAGGTTCGGACGATGCATCGAAAGCTTGCTAAGAGTTCGTTGGGAGTTCACCGGAGGATCACCAGAAGTTTCGACAGAAATTCAGATGAACAATTGATATGCCGGATAGCTAGGATTGCTTACATTGTAATTGTTTAGCCTTAATTATCATAGTTAGGGTTTCAATTTGAGTTAGTTTTGGAAATAATTCAACTAACTCAAATAAAGGGCTAGCTAGGCCCAAATCAAGACTGAATTGGGTAAGATGGATGGCCCATTTAGTGACCTTGAGCCATGTCAAGCAATGGTACCGCTCTGTCAGGCGGTTGTATCACTAGAGCCCAGTTTCTGACGCTTTGTTAGGCAGTGGTACCGCCTAGTGTCATCCCCAAAAACCCAAGATAAGATATATTTTGGCTTTATTTTTGAAGCTATTGGGGTCTATAAATACCCCACTCTTTCCTATATGGAAGAGCATGAAAAGTGTGAACAAAAGTCTTGAGATTTTGAGTTGTAAAAGTCTTGAAAAAGTGCTAAGTATATCCTTCTTTAGATTTGTGATCATTCTAAGACAGGTGTGAGGCTTGTAAAGGTTGTCTTCTAAATCTGTGAAAAGGAGAAAGAGTTGTAAGAGGGTAGTTTGTCTTTGCTCATCGAAGGAAGACTATTAGTGATCACCAACGAAAGAGGAATTGGAAGTGGACGTAGGTCACAATGACCGAATCACTATAAATTCGGTTTGTACTTTCTTTCTACGTTTCATTACTATTACATTCTGAGCTATTTGCTTAGTTCACTTATGCTAAGTCAAGTACACTTTCATTATCTTTTTTTTCGAACGAAGATTTTCCAAAACTGATGTTTTATCGAAAGCACTCACCCCCATTCTTAGTGTCGATTTCGATCCTAACAATAAGAGCTGATGAGAGATTATTGGATAGAGATCCACTAATCTAATAGGCTTGGGTAGTTGGATGGAGATCCAAAACCCAATAGGATAGGATCTATTAGGGTTAAGCTGATAGAAAGCCTTTATAAATAAGAGAGAACCAAAGGGTTATAAGCTAAGCTTCTTGGTTACCACCTCTTATTCTCCTCTCTCTCCTTCTCCTCCTTAGACAATAAGTGTGGAGATTTGGGTAGCGATTTAAGGAGTGTCTTCATAGCCCCTATCATGTGGATCATCGCTAGAGAGGAGGACACTTGACCTCCATCCTGTCCCACAGATCTACAGAAATTTAGGGATATACGATCTCCCTAGATAACACAACTATCTCACATGTGGTTTTCAGTTTCATGAGTTTTTATGCACCAATCTTCGCATGACGATGAACACCTTTTGGAAAATTTGATATTTTTATTTTATATTCTTCCGCTGCACATATAATGCCACCCCTAGATTTTCCTACAGGAAAAAATTCTTGGAGGAGATGGAGGGAATTGTTAGGATTGAGTTGGCACTAAGAGGGGGGGTGAGGGGGGGGGGGTTGAATTAGTGCAGCAGAAAAAATGTCGGTTTTGAAAAACTTTCATTTCGATAAAAAATCGATATTGAAAATGCTTAACTTTAAAAGCATACGGAAGCATAGTGTAAGTAAGAATTCAGTTTGCAATAAAGGTAAATAGCAAGAAGTAAATGCAAATCGGATTTTTATAGTGGTTCGGTCGTCGTGACCTATATCCACTCCCGATTCCTCTTCCGTTGAGGTCATCGGCTTCGACTACCAATCTTCTTTCAATGGCGAAGATCAACTACCCTTTTACACCCCTCTTCATAGGTTTAGGAGATAACCTTTTACAAGAACTCACTCCTCCCTAAATAGAATTCTAAACTTAGAGCTAGAGGAGGGGATTTTTCAAGTGATTGCTATAGCGTTTTCTAACTTTTAAGTTCTCTTTGCTTGTGTGTTAACTAGGGATGAGAGGGGTATTTATAGGTCACAAGTGGATTCAAATTTAGAGCCTAAAAGTGTCTCATCCCTGATTTTCGGGGTATTGGCGATACCACCGCCTACAACACTGACACTGGATAGTACTATCGCCCAATCTGGTGGTACCACAGCCTAAAAGACTATGACTGGGTGGTACCATCGCCTGATATAGTCTCAGAGACTATGCCATCAATAGTTCCACCAGTTTGGTTCACTGTTTGGGCCTTTCACTTAGCCCAACAAAGTCCAAACTTGGGCCTATAATTTGAGTTGGCCTAATTCCAACCCAATTACACCTAAAACCTACTTCGATCTAGACAATTATTACAAAGCTTAAATCAAATGTTGTCCGGCATGTCATTGGTTCATCGATGCTTCATCTGATTCTTCAGTGTATCATCCTCTCTTATGACCTATTGCCCAATTGGCCAATTGACCTGCGCAACTCTGATTTTCTTAGCGCAATTTTTGCTCTTCTTGGCCCGATGCCCGAACCCATGGCCCGAAGCCTTCTACCGATACGTCGACCAATCCTCCAGCTCAACATCCAATCTTCTAACATGTTCCAGTCCAGCCCAACATAATTTTTCCTTCTTTTAATTATCTCTCCCTGATCGAGGCTTCCTGCGACACTTAAAACGCAAATAAGATCATAAACACATCAATTGGTTTCATTATCAAAATTTGATATTCAATAATCTCCTCCTTTTTTATGATGACAACCAATTGATGATGAAGTTAACCTTAATTCCCTCTATCAATATGCCATATTGATAGAACTTTGAATTCAAGTCAAAGCAATATTTCATCATGAACATATGCAACACATTATATGCATATCATTGCAATGCATGCATCATTATCATAAGTTTTGCATGCATCATCATAAATATTTCAATTCATCATGGTATCAAAATATCAAAGTATATTACATCCTACCATATATGATTCTCATATCATCATATCTTCTCCCCCTTTGTCATCAACAAAAAGGAGAAGTGCAACATTCAAGTTTTAGAGATATGAAAGCTTAGCTATTTAGCAAATTTTTCATCACTTTAGAACATTCAAGCTAGTGAGTTTCTTTCTTCTCTTTTGAGAAGTGCAAGATAGCTTGTTTTTGTATTTTCTTGAAGTGTGCAAGCTAGCAAGTTTTTCTTTCTTTTGCAATGTGCAAGTTTTCAAATTTTGCATCTTGAGCTAGCAATTTTTGAAATGTACAAGAAAACATGTTTTTGCATCTTCTTGAAATGTGTAACTTAGCAAACATTGCTTCTCTTGAGATTTGCAAGATAGCACTTCTTACTTATCTTTTGAGATGAGCAAGCTAGCAAGTTTGCCTCTCTTTGCGATGTGCACGCTAGCATGATTTGCTTCTTCTTGAATTGTGCTAGCTCGCAAATTTAGGTTCTCTTTTGAGATGTGCACATTAGCAATTCTTTCTCCCCCTTTGTCATTGGCGAAAAGAGGGGAATACAATACAATAGTACAATTCATTTCCCTTTACATCAATTTTCAAATTATCATATAAAGGATAACAAGAAAAGTTTGGTGATGAGATATACTTGCATAGTAAAAATCATATCATGAAAGATAAGATCATATAAATACCAAAAGATACGATTCATTTTGATAAATATTCTCTTTAATAAAATGTAAGAAATCATTCAAGAATAAAAAGTGAAGGATCTTGATTCATATAAAGAAACTATCAAGTTTTGATTCCAAGAATTCAAGATCGATCATGATATTGATAAAACTCATTCAAATTGTCAAATCATCAAAATTACTTTCAAGAGATTGTAAATGACATAGATGGATTTATCATTTTCTTATTTAACAAAAATGATAAGATACAGATAGAGAAATTTTCAAAATGCATTCCCTTTTTAGTTGTTTTAATTCATATGATTAATTTCATACAAGGAAGCCCCAGTTTTTTATGCCAAATGAAAATATACATCAACGTTTAACACCGAAAAAGAACTTTCATTATGGCAAAGATCACAAAAATCATCATGCATAATTTTGAAATATAAACCCATTAAGCGTGATTTCAAATCATTATGCATCATTAAATCATCAAGACACACATTATTTTTTCTTAAAAACATACATAGGATTTATATTAAGCATTAGATTTAAGTTTAACATTTTATTCCTTTATCGTAAAACATGTAATTTTCATGATCATTTTCAAAATTACTAGAAGGATAAGCATGATTCAATTTTTTTTTAACAATTTACATATAATTTTTCTAAACTAATTTAAAAACAACTCAGAAAATGCATCTAAGTAATTTCAAAATAAAGCAAAAGGGTTTTGGTTACCTCGTCGTCGAAAGCCGTTAAGACGTAGTTTGCCACCATGCCCTTATTGGTTTCTTTTTCATCTTCGGATGAACTTTATTCGTCCCAAGCTGCCTTGAGTGTTTTCTTCCTTTTTTGTAGCTTCTTCTTTTTAGATTCATTTTTGTTCTTTAATACTTATTTTAAGAATTTTTTAAGCTTTATCGTGAGGAGTTCAACGTCATCATTATCATCACTTGAGTTATCACTCAAGTGGTATTCTATTGTTTGAGGTGTTAAATCATTCCTGTTCTTTGGAAGGTAGTTCTCATGTTCAATACAAGTCATTTCATAGGTCATTAAAGACCCGATAAGTTCTTTAATCAAAAAATGGTTCAAGTCCTTTGATTCTTGTATTACCGTTATTTTCGAATCCTAATTTTTAGAAAGAGATTGTAAAACTTTATTAATAAGTTCAAGATTCAAAAAAATTTTACCAAGTACTTTTAAACCATTGACGACATCCATAAAACAAGTGTATATGTCTCCAATGGTTTCGCTTAGTTTCATGCGAAACAATTCAAAATCATGTATCAAAAGATTTATCTTAAAATCTTTTACTCTACTAGTGCCTTCGTGTGTGATTTAAAGTGTGTGCTAAATATCAAAAGTCGTATCATAAATAGACACTCGATTGAACTCATTTTTATCTAAAGCACAAAATAAAACATTCACAGCCTTAGCATTTAAAAAGAAAGTATTCTCCAACTCATTCCAATCGTTCATTGGAAGAGAAGAGTTTTGAAATACATTTTCGATAATATTCCATAAATCAAGATTCAACGAAAGCAAGAAAACTCTTATCCGAGTTTTTCAATAAGTATAGTTCGTCTCATTAAACATAGGAGGACAAATGATAGAGTGACCCTCTTGAAAGCCGAAAGGAGCCATTTCTCTCGAGTGTTAAACCAAATGAGAAAAGAACGTGGCTCTGATACAAACTATTAAGATCAAGTTGGCACTAAGAGGGGGGGCAAATTAGTGCAGTAGATAAAAACGTCGGTTTTGAAAAACTTTCGTTTGGTAAAAAATAGATATAAAAAATGCTAAACTTTGAAAGTGTGTGGAAGCATAGTTGTAAGTAAGAATTCAGTTTACGATAAAGGTAAATATTAAGAAGTAAATACAAACTGGATTTTTATAGTGATTCGGTCGTCATGACCTACATCCACTCCGAATTCCTCTTCCGTTGAGGCCACCGGCTTCCACTACCGATCTTCTTTCAATGGGCGAAGATCAACTATCCTTTTACACCCCACTTCTCCTTTTCATAGGTTTAGGAGACAACCTTTTACAAGCACTCACTCCTCCCTAAACAGAATTCTAAACTTAGAGCTAGATGAGGGGATTTTTCAAGTGATTGCTATAGTGTTTTCCTACTTTTAAGGTATCTTTGCTTGTGTGTGTTAACTAGAGATGAGAGGGGTATTTATAGGCCTCAAGTGAATTCAAACTTGGAGCCTAAAAGTGTCTCATCCTTGGTTTTTTGGGTACTAGTCATCCCATCGCCTTTGCTAGGTGGTACCATCGCTTACAGCACTGCCACTAGAAGATACCACCGCCCATTCTAGTGATACCATTACTTGGGAGACTGTGTCTAAGTGGTACCATCGCCTAACAGTCTCAAAGACTGAGTTTAGGTGGTGGTACCACTTGGGAGACTATGTTTGGGTGGTACCACCGCCTGACAGTCCCATGGACTAAGTATGGGCAGTACCACTACCCAGACTGGTAGTACCACTGCTTGACATAGTCTCGGAGATTGTGCCACCAACGGTTTCATTAATTTAGGTCATTATTTAGGCTTTTCACTTGGCCCAACATAGCCCAAAATTGGGCCCAATTAGCCCTTAATTGGGTTGGTCCAATTCTAGCCTAATTACACCTAAAATCTACTTCGATCTAGACAATTATTATAAAGCTTGAATCAAATGTTGTCCAGCATGTAATTGGTTAATCGACGCTTCATTTGATTCTTCGGTACATCGTCCTCTTTTGCGGCCTATTGCCTAATCAACTAGTTGACCTCTGCAACTCCAATTTTCTTGACGTAATTTCCACTCTTCTTGGCCTGATGCCCGAACCCATGGGCCAAAGCCTTCTACCGATATATCGACCAATCCTTTGGCTTGACGTCCAATCTTCTGACATGTTCCACTCTGGCCCAAAATAAGTTTTCCTGCTTTTTATTGTTTCTCCCTGATCAAAGCTTCCTACGTAACTCAAAGCACAGATCAGATCATAAACACATCAATTGGTTTCATCATCAAAATTCGAGATTCAATAGGAGTGTGATAGAGTTGAGTGAGATTGGAAAACCTAGCTCCAGCACCATTCTACAGTTAGAGTCTATTTAGTTGCCTAACACACAAGTTTCGACTTTACGTACGTCCGGTAGAGTACCACATCATCCTAAGAGATATGTGAGATATATCAAAGAAAAGGATGTTGACAATATTGATCCTCAAACCTACGAGGAGGCTATTATAAGTATAGGCTTAAGTAAGTGAGAAGGTACCATAAATTCTGAGATAGATTCCATGTACTCCAACAAGGTTTAGAACCTACTTGATGCACCCGAGGGTTTTGTACCCATTGGTTGCATGTAGATCTTCTAGAAGAAGATCAAAGTAGAAGGAAAGTTAAAGACCTATAAAGCAAGACTAGTTGTTAAGGAGTATCGTCAAAGGCAAAGTGTTGACTATGGCGAAACCTTCTCACCCGTAACTATGCTAAAATATATTCGAATTATGTTGGCTATTGCAGCACACTATGATAATGAGATCTGGCAGATGGACGTGAAAACCATGTTCCTCAATGATAACCTCGAGGAGGAGGTGCTTATGATATAGCCTGAGGGATTTGTGTCCAAAGACAATCTAGATAAGGTGTACAGATTGCTCAGGTACATCTATAGACTAAAGCAAGCTTCCCGAAGTTGAAATATAAGTTCAATAAGGCAATCAGATCTTATGACTTCGTTAAGAACGAAGATGAGCCTTATGCGTACAGGAAGGTAATTGGGAGCGCTATCACCTTCTTGGTGGTATATGTAGATGACATCCTGATAATTGGGAATGACGTAGGAATGCTCTCCATAGTAAAGGCTTGGTTATCTAGATATTTCTCCGTAAAGGACTTAGGGGAGGCATTCTATATCTTGGAGATTTAGATCTATAGAGATATATCCAAGAGGATGCTTGGCTTGTCCCAGTCCAGGTTCATAGACACCATTGTTAAAAGGGTTTGCATGAAAAAGTCTAAGAGAGGTCTCATATCGATGAGATATGGGATATCTCTTTCTAGGAGTATATCCCTAAAGACTCCTGAAGAAAGGGCAGACATGGATAGGATATCCTATGCCTTAGTAATAAGGTCTATTATATATGTTATACTATATACTAAGCCAGATATAGTGCATGCTCTGAGTGTTACGAGCATGTATCAAGCGGATCCAAGCTTGGAGTACTAGAAATCAATAAAGTGTAGTAAAGTGTATCTTTAAATACTTGAGAAGGACTAAGGATGTTTTACTGGTATATGGAGGTAATAGCCTTAGGGTTGAGGGCTACACAAACTCGAGTTTCCAATCCGACATAGATGATAGCAAGTCTAATTCGGGGTTTGTGTTCACCCTGAATGGAGGAGCTGTATGTTGAAAGAGTTCCAAGTAGGATACTACTACTAACTAACTATAGAGGTGGAGTATATTACTATAGTAGAGGCAGCAAAGGAGGTAGTTTGGATAAAGAAGTTTATCGTAGTTCTGGGAGTCGTGCCGAGCAACGAGGAGCTGATTCCCTTATATTATGGCAACAACAGGGCAATTGCTTAAGCGAATGAACCTAGGTCTCATTAGAAGTCTAAATACGTTCTGAGGAGGTTCCACCTGATCAAAGAGATCATTGCTTGAGGAGGTGTAGTAGTGGAAAGAGTTCCATCCAAAGATGACATCACAGATCCACCAACAAAGCCGCTATCTTAGATTGTCTTTGAGCATCACAGGGGTCTGATATGGATTAAACACATAAGTGATTGCTTTAGGTCAATTAGGAGATTGCTAGTCATAAGTGCCCTACAAACCAATCACATGAGTGATGGCACGTGTGACATGACACACACTTTTTTTGCTTAATATTATTATAATATTTTCTCACTTTATATTACTTGTTGCATAAATATATTATGATATCTATAGATCTGTGCAATGGGAATCGGATCATGATGAGATCGATTCGCCTTTAAACATAAACCCTAAATAATTCCGGTCATAGGTTACTCGAGAGGGACATCGAGATAACCAGACATATAGGTGACTATATACCCATCCATATGATGGAGGCAGCTAGTCTCATAACTGCTCATGTGGGGACACTAGAGATATAGTGTATGTGCTCATTGGAGAATAAGTTTATTAATTGATCTGCTCATGGAATGCTGGATGTTTGACGATGCCTCATTATCAAACATCAATTTTATCATCCTAATGGCATATCTAGTCCTTAGACTTGAGACATTGAGGATGTCATATATGAGTACTCCACTCTTTGATACCGGACTTATAGATTTGGAAGTTCCAAATCTAACACAATCAGTCACTGAGAGTGGAAGCCAACCTTACAAGGACTATTGAGTGTCAATAGAGGATCATTCATGTTAGGATCAATACGACACTAAAAGAAGGGGGGGGTGAATTAGTGCTTTATGCAAAATTACATTGATTTTAAAAATCTCATTCGATAAAATCATTTCAAAAAAGCCCATATCGGAAAGTAATGACTTAGAGTAAATGTAAAGTGAAGTGAGCAGCTAAGTAATGAAAGTAAGTAGTAAGAAAAGAACACACTAGATTTATAGTGGTTTAATTATTGTAACCTACATCCACTTTCGATTCCTCCTCCATCGAGGTCACTAGTGTCCACTAATGGTCTTCCTTCAATAGGCGAAGACTAACCACCTTCATACAAAGCTTTCTCCTTTTCACAGGTTTAGGAGACAACTCTTACTTGTCTCATACCTCTTCTCAAATGATTACAAAGTTGAAGAAAGAGGAGGACGACTGTTAGCACTTTTACAACCCTTTTACACCCCAACACTTAAAAGATTTTTTCATACTTTGTTGCTACTTTGTTACCCTTCCATGCAAAAAGGTGTGAGGTATTTATAATCACCAAAGGTTTTAGAATTGGAGCAAAAAGTGTCTCATCTCGGATTTCTGAGGTACTGGTGGTACCACTGCCATTATTGGGTGGTATCACCGCCTGACACTTTGACACTAGGCAATACAATTGCTCAATTTGGCGGTACTACCGCTTGATAGAGCCTCGAAACTAAGCTCTAGCGGTACCACCATCTGGCATCATTAATTGCCAATGGTACCACTGCCTAGTCTAGGTGGTACCACTGCCCAAACCACTTGGGAGGCTGAGCCTCAAGTGGTTCCATCGCCCATCCTTGGTGGTGCCACCGCCTAGCATGGCTTTAAGTGGCCGAGTGGGCCTTCCATCTAGCCCAACTCAACCCTAAATCAAGCCCAATTGGGCCCTAATTGAGTTAGTGGGATTGCCTCCCAATCCTAACTCAATCTAAGTTCTAACTATGATAATTAAGACATTAACTAAGCAATTTTGGTCCGGTATGTCAATTGTTCTTCCGGCGAAGTCTCAACAAACTTCTGGTGAACTCTCGGCATGCTTTTGGCGAACTCCCGACGAACTCTCGGTGAACACCCAACGAACTCTCGGCGAGCTCCCGACGAACTCTCGACGAGCTCTCAATGAACTCTCAGCGAGCTTCCGGTGAACTCTTAGTGAGCTTTCGACACATCGTCTGAATCTTTGATGTATCATCTGATCTTTGACTCCAACCCATCTGCTTTATGCCTTCTTTATTATCGTAGTTAATCCTACAACACTCTTCTCAACAGATGGATTAGATCAATAATTTATCAATTGATTTCATCATCAAAATCTAAGATTCAACAATCTCTCCCTTTTTGATCATGACAACCAATTGATGACGAAGTCAACCTTAACTCTCTCTATCTATATGCCATATTGAGATAAGCAAACTTGAATTCAAAAGGAATTATGACCTTTGAATTCAAGTGAAACAATTTTGATCACGAGGATCGAATGCAATATATCAAATCAAAATTTCATATGTTTGTGCATCATTATAGTTTCAAATTAAAACATGCACAATTTTAAAACATTACATTTCATCCTTACTTCATGCATGATACCAAAAATAAATCAACATCACTTTGGGCATATCATACATGATATTAAAATATTAAAATTTTTAAGCATTTATCACTTCATGCATTAAATGAATATTTTGATCATGATACCAAACATTCATCATTTCTCCCATGCATGATACTAAAGCATTTATAATACATCATTTTGGGCATAACATACATGATGCTAAGATATTAAAAATTTTAAGCATTTATCACTTCATGCATTAAATGAATATTTTGATCATGATACCAAACATTCATCATTTCTCCCATGCATGATACTAAAGCATTTATAATACATCATTTTGGGCATAACATACATGATGCTAAGATATTAAAAATTTTAAGCATTTATCACTTCATGCATTAAATCAACATTTTGATCATGATACCAAACATTCATCATTTCTCCCCCTTTGTTATCAACAAAAAGAAGAATCATTCAACAATGCAAGTGTTTTAAACTATTCAAGTAAATTTTACACCAATTTATCCAAGTTAGCAAATATGAGAAGTTAAGCAAAAACTTTGCATGATAACTACTTTTGCTTTTTGAAATGGGCAAGCTAGCATTTTTTGCTTTAGATGTGCAAGAGCTTTTTGGTTCTTCTTGAGATATGAAAGTTTCTTTCTTCATTTGTCATAAAAATAAGAAGAGTAAGGGAGGAATTCATTCTCTATAGGAAAAAATCAAGAACCAAATTCATGAAAGTTAAGTTTCATTGAATCAAGCTTGTACTATAGCAAAGAGAAAGAATTCATCATAAAGGATCAAGATGTCCATACAAAAAATCAAATCCCTATTCTTGCAAATGATCATTACATACTAAAAGTCCATGAATAAAAATTCTTCTTTCGTAAGTAGAGTGAGGAAGAATTCATGGGAAAGGATCATCAAATGAAGGATAAAAATTCCATGAATCAAGGCTCTTCTTTTACAAATAGAAAGAGGAAGGATTCATATGAGATGATCTCAATTTAAAAGGAAAATTCAAGTTATAAAAAACTGAGAAATCCAAAAAATATACAAGAGGAACTCATGCATTCAGAAGAGTTAACATGCATAATTCTCTTCTAATAAAATTAAATTATTTCTCATTCAATGGTTTTGTAAAAATATCTGCTAGTTGATGCTTTGTATCCATAATTTCTAAAAATATGTCATGATTATTAACATAATCTCTAATAAAATGATGCCTAATGTCAATATGCTTAGTTCTAGAGTGTTGAATGAGATTCATAGTTAAACATATTGTACTAGTGTTATCGCATTTTATAGGAACATTTTTCAAATAAATTCCATAATCTTCTAAAGTGTTTTTCATCCATATAACTTGTGCACAACATGCACCAGCTACTATATATTCAGCTTCAGTTGTAGATAAAGCAACCGAGTTTTATTTCATAGAAGACCAAGAGACAAGTGCATGACCTAAGAGTTGACATATTTCGGATATGCTTTTTCTATCTATTTGACAACCAACAAAATTAGCATCAGTATAAGCAATCAATTCATGATTTTTAGTTTTTGGATACTATAATCCTATATTAGGAGTTCCTTTTAGATATCTAAAAATCCTTTTAACAGCTTTTAAATAAGATTTCTTGGGATTAGATTAAATCTAGCATATAGTTCAATACTAAACATGATATCGGGTCTAGTTGCTGTGAGGTATAATAAACTACCTATCATACCCCTATAAGTCTTTTGATCAAAATATTCTCCATTAATGTCTATATCTAATTTTGTAGAAGTGCTCATTGGTGTATTAATAGCCTTAGCATTATCCATATTAAATCATTTTAATAGATCTAAAGCATATTTTGTTTGACTAACAAAAAATTCATCACTAAGTTATTCGATTTGTAAACTTAAGAAAAAAGTTAATTCCCCTATCAAACTCATTTCAAATTCATGGCTCATACTATTGGCAAACGATTCATATAAAGATTCATTTGAAGATCCAAAAATAATATCATCAACATAAATTTAAACAATGAGAAAATCATTTTCAAAATGTTTGATAAACAATGTGGTATCGATCTCTCAAACCAAGCCTTAGGGGCTTGTTTTAATCTATAGAGAGCGTTAGTCAACTTAAACATATAAATTAGAAAGTTAGCATTCTCAAATCTGAGATGTTGTTCAACATAAACTTTTTCAAAACTAAAGTGTTAGGACTCTAGCTAGGAGAGTCCTAATTGAGAGGGACATTCATGTAAAACCTACCTAAGCCGACCCCTATTAAAGAGGTGAAGAGGCCGGCTAGGATTAGGATAGGAGTTGGTTAGAAGTAAGAGTCTTGAGTAGGAGTCTTATTAGGAGTTGGTTAGAAGTAAGAGTCTTGAGTAGGAGTCTTATTAGGAGTTGGTTAGAAGTAAGAGTCTTGAGTAGGAGTCCTATTAGGAGTTAGGGTTTAGAAGCCCCATAAATAGCTATGTATTCCTCCTCTTTTGATAGGCAATAGATGAATCTTTTCTGCAGCCTTTAAGCAGCAACTTGGAGGGAGAAACCCCTATAGAGTTCCAAGGAGGTCGATCCCCTAAAGAGATCAACCCCAAGTTTAGAATCTGCAAGGGTTCTAACA
>LVTN01001142.1:27733-41378 GCA_001649415.1 Musa itinerans
GACTCTAGCTAGGAGAGTCCTAATTGAGAGGGATATTCATGTAAAACCTACCTAAGCTGACCCCTATTAAAGAGGTGAAGAGGCCGGCTAGGATTAGGAGGTTGTTTCTTAGAGAAGAATTAGGAGTTGTAAAGGAATAGGAGTCTTGAGTAGGAGTCCTATTAGGAGTTGGTTAGAAGTAAGAGTCTTGAGTAGGAGTCCTATTATGAGTTGGTTAGAAGTAAGAGTCTTGAGTATGAGTCCTATTAGGAGTTAGGGTTTAGAAGCCCTATAAATAGCCATGTATTCCTCCTCTTTTGATAAGCAATAGATGAATCTTTTCTGCAGCCTTTGAGCAACAACTTGGAGGGAGGAACTCTTATAGAGTTCCAAGGAGGCCGATCCCCTAAAGAGATCAACCCCAAGTTTTGAATCTGTAAGGGTTCTAACATAAAGCCATTAAGAAAAGCACTTTTAATATCCATTTGAAATAACTAAAAATTATTACAACTAGCTTAGGCGAGGAGAATCCTTATGGCTTTAAGCCTAGCACAGGAGCAAAGATTTTTTCATAATTGATACATTCTACTTGGTTAAAACATTTGGCTACTAATCTAACCTTATTTCTAACTACGATACCAAGTTTATCTTAGTTGTTTCTAAAGACCCATTTAGTACCAATTACCAAATGGTCACTAGTTCTAAGAACAAGCTTCCACACCTTATTTCTCTCAAATTGATTTAATTCTTCATGCATTGCAATAACCCATGAATTATCTTTCAAGGCTTCGTCAATGCATTTAGGTTCAATTTGAGATAAAAAGGCTATATTCGCATAAATTTTTTTAAGAAAAGAACGAGTTTAAACACCTTTTGAAGTATCTCCAATTATTAGCTCCTTAGGATGAGCATCTACATGCTTTCAATCCTTATGTAAGGATTTGATAAGACCCTAAAGTCTTATCGTAAAAAAAAGAAGAGAGCTACGACAACACTACAACGAGAATGCCAAGGATCGCCGCTCTGATACAATATGATAAGACCCTAAGGTCTTATCGTAAAAAAAAGAAGAGAAAGGGGGATGATCACTTTGAGGGGATCGGCCTCCTTGATCACTTCAAGGGGCCTCAATCCAGCTCGATGGAGATGCAATCCTATGGTATGATTGGTATGAAACTTTCCACAGAGTTCCTTCGTGGGAGCAATTCAAAAGAGGGCTTCTTGTTCACTTTAGCCCATCCGAATATGAGAATGTTGATGGCCAGCTCGCCAAAATTTGTCAGACTTCTATAGTGTTGGAATATCAAAGTAGGTTTGAAAGATTATTAAATCAAGCTAGAGATTAGTCAGAACGATAACTTTTGGGTATATTTTTTGAAGGGCTTATTCCAGAGATCCGGTGTGAAGTTAAGGCTCATCAACCCCGCACTATGATAGCTGCGATTTCATTTACATGCCTGCATAAGGAAAAAATTAGTATGGAATATCATCGAAATAGAGGTGCCAATAAACATGTCATCAGTAGGTAGCCTAACCCATCGACTCCTAGTCGAAATCCTAACACTCGTAGACTAACCCGAGAAGAACACAAAGAAAGGTTAGCAAAGGGTTTGTGCTAGCATTGTGATGAAAAGTGGAGTAAGGAGCATCGATGCATATAAGGAAAACTTTTGATGATTTAACCAATCAAGGAGGAACCAGAAGCAGAAGTGTCGGATTTCGATCATGAAGGTGTGGAAACTGATGAAGATGTTGAAGCCATCACACACACAATGCATGCATTGGCTGGCTACTCTAACCCACAAACTATAAAAATTGGGGGAACTCTGAAACACCAGCCGATTACTGTTTTGATTGATACGGGTAGCACTAATAATTTTTTGGATAGGAAAGTTGTAGCTCGATTAGCTTACCACATCGAATGTTATGACAAATTTGATGTCAAGATTGTCGATGGACGGATTTTAATTTATGATAGCAGGTGCTCAAAGATAAAACTGACTTTGCAAGGCCAAGAATTACTTGTGGATTTCTTCTTACTACCCTTGAAAGACTATGAAGTGGTGCTTGGAATTGAATGGCTATCAACCCTAGGTGATGTCTCCTAGAATTTTTCTAAACTATTTAAGAAGTTCTTTATTAATGGAAAGCGAGTGACTCTCAAGGGAAGACGCAAAGGTAAGGTTATAACTATCACTAGCCATCGGATGGAGCGAGTTCTCTGGAAGACACACACCGGATTCTTGGTGCAATTGCAGAACATTGAAAAGGAAATGACAATGCACATCCCAATTGGAAATATTGAATCATTACTTATAGAGTTTGCAGATATATTTGTAGAGCCACATGGACTTCCACCTCTTAGACGTCTTGATCATCGGATCCCACTATTACCTGGGAAAGCACCAACCAACGTCCAGCCCTATAGATATCCTTATTTTCAATAGGTAGAGATAGAGAGGATTATCATAGAGATTCTCAAAATAGGAGTTATACGAGCTAGTATTAGCCCATATTCCTCCCCAATCTTATTGGTCTGAAAGAAGGATGGTTTATAGCGGATGTGTGTAGACTATCGAGCACTCAACAACATTATAGTGAAAAATAAATATCCTATTCCAATAGTGGATGAATTGTTAGACGAATTGGGAGAAGCTCAGGTTTTCACTAAATTAGACCTACGATCAAGCTATCATCAAATCAGAGTACATGAAGGTGATATTTAGAAAACTACCTTCAGGACACATAATAGTCATTATGAGTTTCTAGTAAT
Organism: Musa itinerans; assembly: GCA_001649415.1. Lineage (NCBI taxonomy): Eukaryota > Viridiplantae > Streptophyta > Magnoliopsida > Zingiberales > Musaceae > Musa > Musa itinerans. The sequence continues at coordinate 30,486 of LVTN01001142.1, forward strand.
GCCTTTTGGGTTAACTAATAGGCCCTCTACCATCCAAACTTTAATGAATGATATATTTCAGGCTCATCTCCATAAATTTGTTTTGGTTTTCTTTGATGATATTTCAAATATATAATCCTTCCCTAGAAAGTCATTTATTACATTTACGAATTATCTTTAATAATCTTTATGAGCATGATCTTTTTGTCAAGAAATCCAAGTGTAGTTTTGGGCAACCGGAGGTTGAGTACCTTAGCCATATCATATCTCAAAAGGGTGTTGCAGTTGATCCGTTAAAAATCCAAGTGATGATAGACTAGCCAATTCCAAAGTCAATCAAAGCTTTAAGAGCGTTCTTGGGACTAACGGGCTATTATTGAAAGTTTGTGAAGAATTATGGCAAAATCAGTACCTCCCTTGACATAACTTCTGAAGAAAGATGCATTCAGAGGGTCAAAAGAGGCAACTCAGGCATTTTATTTCTTGAAAATTGCAATGACTACTATACCAGTGCTTGCTTTACCCGATTTCAATAAGTTGTTTGTGATTGAATCTGATGCTTTTGGGGTTGGAATAGGGGCTATATTAATGCAGGAAGGTCGGCCTATAGTGTAAGGCTCTTTTCCCTTCCCATCTAAGTTTATCTATTTATGACAAAGAGATGCTAGCCATTATACATGCAGTCACAAAATGGAGACCCTACCTAATTGGTCGGTGGTTTCAAATACGCACTGATCACAAAAGCCTCAAATATTTTCTAGAGCAAAAGATTTCTTCTTTAGAGCAGCAGAAATGAGTTTCAAAGCTACTGGGATTCGATTATGAGATCATTTATAAAAAGGGGAGCGAGAATTTAGTAGCAGATGCCCTCTCACACCTTCCAGAACAAGTGAAACTACTAGCTATTTCTATTCCTATTTGCGAGACTTTGGAAGTTATTAGAAGGGAATGGTCAGATGATCCTGAGATCCAAAATATCACTAAAAAATTAGAAGATGCCCTAGATTCTATCCCAAATTATAGTTGGGATTCGGTGGACCTGCGCTATAAAGGCTGAATAGTTGTTACCCCACATTCTTCTTGCCAAGAGATAATTCTAAAGAAGTTCCATTTATCACCAATTGCTGGTCACTCGGGATTTCTCCGCACTTATAAGCGAGTCCGACAACTTTTTTATTGGAAAGGTATGAAAAATTTTATCAAGACACTTGTTGTAGAATATGATGTTTGTTAGCCTCGCAAAAGTGAGACAATAGCCACCCTAGGATTGCTACAGCCCCTCCTTATTCCTGATACTAATTGGACTGACGTATCTATGGATTTCATTGACGGACTCTCACCATCTTAAGGAAAAAGTACTATACTTATAATCGTGGATAGGCTTACAAAGTATGCACATTTCTGTGCTTTACAACATCCTTACACTTCTGCAAGTGTTGCTCGTATTTTTGTGGAAAACATAGCTAAATTGCATGGGAGTCCTCGTTCTATTGTTAGTGATAGAGACAAGGTTTTTACTATCTCCTTCTGGATAGAACTTTTTCGCTTATAAGGTATTCAGCTGAATATGAGCACTGCTTATCATCCACAAATAGATGGGCAAACTAAAGTGGTAAACAGGTGCCTAGAAAATTACCTCCGATGCTTTACTAGTGACAAGCCGAAGGAATGGATTAAATGGCTTCCCTAGGCGGAGTGGTGGTATAATACCTCTTACCATTCTTCTATTAAAATGACTCCATTTGAAGCAGTTTATAGTCAACCCCCACCTACAATTACAAAATATATACTTGGTTCTTCTAAAGTTGATTAAGTGGACAATGAATTGATGGATAGAAACAAGATTATTCAGCTTTTAAAGGATAACCTCACAACCGCACAAGCAAAAATGAAACAACAAGTTGATAAACACCGAAGTGAATAAGAATTTACCATGGGTGATTGGGTTTTCGTTTGTCTTCAACCCAAAAAGCAAACTTCTTTAAAGGTCTGATCTTCTATAAAGCTATCTCCTCGATTTTTTAGGCCTTATAAGTTATTAGAATGCATTGGACCAGTTGCCTACCGCTTGGATTTGCCTGCTAGCTCTAAAATACATCCAGTCTTTCATGTTTCATACCTTAAGAGGAAGTTGGGTGAAGATGCGACAGTACAGTGCCATTTGCCGGACACTTCTACTATTGGGAAAGTCCAAGCTCAACTATAAGCCATACTTGATTGATGAGTTGTAATGTATTGCAGATATCCTGTAACTGAAGTGCTGGTGCGATGGGCCAACTTACCAAAGGAAGATGCCACTTGAGAGTCCTACAGCGCACTAAAGGAGAAGTTCCCAGAATTTGATGCTTCTCAGCCTTGAGGACAAGGCTGAATTGAAGGAGGCAGAATTGTTAGGATCCTTTTATTTTCTGTGCTTTCCTTTTATATTTTGCGCTTATTTATTAAGTCTATTTAGTTTAGTTAAAGTCGGAACTCTATAAATAGGGATGTAACTACTTCTTTTCCGCTATCTATGAAAATCACTATTTAGTCTTTCAGCAAACCCTAGGAGGTCGATCCCCTTGAAGTAATCAAGCAGGCCGATCCCCTCGAAGTGATCATCCCCTTTTCTATTCTTTCTTTTACGATAAGACCTTAGGGTCTTATTATTTGGTATCAGAGCAGTGATCCTTGGCGTTCTCACTATAGTGTTAGAATAGCTCTCTTCTTTCTTTTACAATAAGACCTTAGGGTCTTATCATTTAGTATTAGAGCAACGATCCTCACTGTAGTTATCTTCATCTTCAAAAAAAAAAAAAAGTGTGAGGAAAGGTGAAGCTGACAGCCACGAATGCCGATTCTTCTCAATCGAGAAGGAACCTCTGCATCCCAGCCAGCGACCATCACTGCCTCTTCTCCACCATCGTTGCTACTACCTAGCCAGCAGCCACCACCACCGCCACTACTCGCTGGCTAGCGGTCACTACCACCACTGCTTCCCGGCCGATGGACCACCACCCCCCCCCCTCATCGCTCCTAACCTTGGCGACCACCACTTCCTCTCCTCCTTCGGCTGCAGCCACATCCTTCTCGACCGAGAAGGAAGCCTAGCCACCAAAACATAGCCCACCGCCGCCACTGCTCGCTAGCCAATGATCACTGCCGTCGTTCCTTCCTGGCCGACGGACCACCACCCCCCCTCATCGCTCCTAGCCTCGGTGGCCACCACTTCCTCTCCTCCATCGGCATTGACAATAGAACATCCTCTGCTTCCATAGCCGTCGGACCCTCTGTTGCCTCTCAACCTTTGTCAACACCGCCGCAGCCACCATAGCCGCCATAGCCACCTAGCCTTCAACCTGCATGCAGCCTCCCAGCCCTCTACTAATAACCTTCCCTCCTCGTTCCCCCATCTCGCTTAAGCGAGAAGGGCCGTGGCCACCATTTCCCAACCAGCGGACCACCTCATCACAGCTTCTACCATCAGCGATGCTGCCCTAGCAGCACCTCCATCGTGCCCCCCCCCCCCCCCCTTGGTTCGTAGCCGCAACCGCCGGTCGCGTCCCTCCTCGCGGCGACCAAAATAGGGCAACCTTGCATCTTTCGTTGCAGCCACCAATCACCATAGTTCCCAACCAGCAACCACCCCCACCGTTGCTCCCGACCAGAGCCTCCTAGCCGTGAACCTCGCTGCCTCCTCCACCGTCGCCCGCTTCCCCTTAGGTCACAGCTACAACCATAGCCGCTCGACCTCCCCTGCTCGCGGTGACCAAAATAGAGAAACCTTGCATCTTCTACCGCAGCCACCAATCACCGCAGTTCTCGGCCAACAACCACCACCGTCGTTGCTCCCGACCAACGACCAACCCCTCGTTCCGTCGCAGCTGCCCTCCAGAAACGCACGTGGCAACCACAGCATGTTCTTGCACTGCCCTGCCTCAACCCCAACAGTGCATGCACCGATTCCTCTTCTCAACCCCGGCCGCTTCAACGCTGCCTCTCCCTTGCTCTGCATCCTCTACTGCAGCCGCCGTTGCCATCACCACAGCCTCAATCCCGGTTGCTCGGCGATCGCTTCCTTGGGTTGTAGCTGCAGTCGCTAGACCATCCTTCCTCGTGGTAATCAAAATAAGGAAACCACAACCGCCACAGCTACCACCGTTTCCTCAACCGCACGCGATCCCTCGGCCACACCAGCACCTCCTTCTGAGTGCAACAGAGACAAAGCAACGCTGCCTTCCATTTGCACCATCGCAGTCATCGCAACGGTGAGCCCTCCATGCAGCCACCGCAACAAGCATCGGTGCCTCCCACGCAGCGACCGTAGCTACATCCCCGTATCCTCGCAGCAACCCTTCATTCCCATAGTGCTGCCACCGACTGCATCATAATAGTAGCACCGAATAGGGCAGTGATTAATACCCAAGTCCCGACACCAGAAATAGGAGTTGAGATTACAAATTTGCAATCTTACGCAATGGCCACTAATAACTTAGTGAAAGCACAAATGGAAGCATTGGAAATCAGAATTGAGAACTGGCTTCAAAAAGAGCCTACTAGAGAGCCTTAGCAAATTTCAACATGATGGACAGCTCGTCAAAATTCATTAGACTTCTACAGTGTTGGAATATCAGAGCAGGTTTGAAAGATTATCAAATCAAGCTAGAGATTGGTCTGAACAACAACTGATGTGAACATTTATTGAAGGACTTAATCCAGATATCTGATGTGAGGTTAAGGCTCATCAATCCCGCACTATGATAGCTACAATCTCATTCGCACATCTACATGAGAAAAAAATTAGTAGGGAAAATCATGGAAACAGAAGTGACAACAACCAGATGATCAACAAGCCACCCGCCCCATCTATTTCTAACCAAAACCCTGACACCCGAATACTAACCCGAGAAGAACTCAAGAAAAGATCAACAAAGGGTTAATACTATGATGAAAAATGGAGTATGGAGCACCAATGTAAACAAGGGCAACTCCTGTTGATTGAACCAATTAGAGAGGAACCAGAAGCTAAGAATTTGGACTCCGATCATGAAGGTATAGATTCTAATGACGATGGTGGACCTACCATACATATAATGTATGCATTAACCGGCTACTCTAACCTACAAACTATGAATGTTGGCAAAACTCTAGAATATCAGCATATTATAGTTTTGATTGATACTAGTAGCACTAACAATTTTATGGACAGTGAGACTATTGACCGATTGGCCCACCACATTAAGGGCTGTGATAGATTCGAAGTAAAGATCGCTAGTGGATAGATTTTAACTTATGATAGTAAATGTTCAAAGATAAAATTGATTATATAGGGTTAGGAGTTTCTTGCAATGATTATTACATTGAAAGACAGACCTATTGCTTACACTATCAAAAGGTGGAGACCATACTAACTTGATCAACGAGTTGTGATGTGTTGTAGATAGCCTATGACTGAAGTGTTGAAAGAGAAGCTCCCCGAGTTTGATGCTGCTTAGCCTTGAGGACAAGGTTGATTTGAAGAGGAAGGTATTGTTATGACCCTTTTATTTTATGAGCTTTTGAATAATGTTTATTGAGTTTGTTTAGTTCAGTTAGAGTTGGATATAGGTTTATTTAATATTTATTTACTATTAAGAGTCCAAGTCCTGGTGAACTATAGGTGGAACTCTATAAATAGTGATGTAATCCTTTCTTTTTGGGAATCAATCAATTAATCAATAAAATATTATTCTAGTCTGTGGATAAACCCTAGGAGGTCGATCCCCTCGAAGTGATCAAGGAGGTCGATCCCCTCGAAGTGATCATCCCCTTTCTCTTTGGGAATCAATCAATTAATCAATGAAATATTATTCCAATTTGTGGACAAACCCTAGGAGGCCGATCCCCTCGAAGTGATCATCTCCTTTTCTCTTCTTTCTTTTACGATACGACCTTAGGGTCTTATCAGGATTCTTTGGAAGAAGATGCATCCAAGTTGCTAGTGGGAGGAGAGGGTTCATTTAAATTTAAACCATCAAAATCAAAATCATCATCAAAATCATTTTTCTTGGATTCGGAAACCTCATTGAAAACAACATGATAACTAAAGTTCTTTATTAAATACATAAAATGCTTTAGAAGTAAAAGAATAACTAAGAAAAATGCCTTTATCGAATTTTACATCAAATTTTCCTAAGTCATATTTTTCTTTTTAAAATAAAATATTTATAACCGAAAACTTTAAAATATAAAACATTGGGTATTTTGTTATTTCACAACTCATAAAGAGTTTTGGAAAGTAATGGCCTTATTAGAACCCTATTCATGACATAGCATTCCGTGTTAACGGCTTCGGCCCAAAAATTATTGAATCTCATATTTTGATGATAAAATCAATTATAAATTATTTGAATTGATCTATATGTTAAGAAAAGTACATAGGATTAACTATGATAGCAGTAAGACATAAAGCATGTGTTGTGCCGGAGTTAAGGTCAAGATCTCGTTGGGAGTTGAAGAGTTCGTCGGAAGTCTGGACATTCATCAAAAGTTCTGCTGGAACTAACCAAGAAGTCTAGGAGCTTGCCAAAGAAGCTCGTCGAAACTAGCCAAGAATATCATCGTAAAGTCCGGGATCTTGCTAGGAGTCCACCAAAACATTGCCGGGAGTTCATCGGAAGTTCGTCGAAAGATCGCAAGAAGCTCGCCGGAATAGCAATTGATGTACCAGAACAATAGTGCTTTAATTATGTCTTAGTTATTGTAGTTAGACTAGAAATTAAGTTAGGATTGGGAGGTAATCCCACTAACTTAATTAGGGGCCAACTGGGCCCTTAAGAGGGTTGAATTGGGCTGGATTGAACAACCCATTCAGCACCTGAAAACGTAGTCGGCGGTGGCACCGCTTGGGACTCAATCTCCCAGGAGTTCTGGGCGGTGGTACTGCCCCTATTAGGTGATAGTACTATTGACAATTAATGCTGTCAAGCGGTGGTACCGTCAGAGCTCGGCCTCCAAGTTCTGTCAGGCGGTTGTACCACCCAGACTGGGTAGTGGTACCGCCCAGTGTCAGCTATCAAGTGGTGGTACCACCTAGTAATGGCGATGGTACCGTAGTATCCCAAAAATCCGAGATGAGATACTTTTTGGCTCCAATTTTGAAGTCATTGGGGCCTATAAATACCCCACCCTTTTCTGCATAAAAGGGTACGAAAGTGTTAAATCATTCTTGAATTGGTGGGGTGTTAAAGTGTTGTAAAAGTGAGAAAGAGTCCTCCCCTCCCTCTCTTAGCTTTGTAAACATCCAAGAAAGAGGAGTGAGGCTTGTAAGGGTTATCTCCTAAACCCGATAAAAGGAGAAAGAGCTGTAAAAGGTGGTTGGTCTTCGCCTATTGAAGAAGGCCATTAGCGGATGCTAGTGACCTCGACGAAGGAGTAATCCGAAAGTGGATGTAGGTCATAGTGACCAAACCACTTTAAATTTGATTTGCATTTCATTTTGAGCAATTTACCTTTATTGTAAGCTACTTTACCTTCTTACTGCCTTCTCTATGCCTCTATGCTCTTTCAAGTTAAAATCTTTACAAAACGATTTTTGTCGGAATTGGTTTTAATCGAAACGAAGACTTTTGAAAGTGATAATTTTCCATTGCACTAATTCACCCCCCCCCCTCTTACTACCACTCTTGATCCTAACAATTGGTATTAGAGCAAGGTTCACTTTCATTTGGTTTGAAACTCAAAAGAGATGACATTTGCCAGCAACCAAGAGGGTCATTCAATTACATGTCCACCCATGTTTAATGGGACGGATTACACATATTAGAAGACTAGAATGAGGATCTTCCTAATTTCAATAGATTTTAAATTATGAAATATTATAGAAAATGTGTTTCAAATGTCTTCTCTTCAAATGAACGATTGGAATGAGTTGGAGAAGAAGACTTTCACTTTAAATGCCAAGACTATGAATGCCTTATTTTGTGCTTTAGATAAAAATAAGTTTAATTACGTATCTATTTGTGAAACAGCTTTTGATATTTAGCACACACTCGAAGTGACCCATGAAGGCACTAGTATAGTGAAGAAGTTGAAAATTAATCTTTTAGTGCATACTTATGAGTTGTTTCGGATGAAACCGAGAGAGACCATTGGAGACTTGTACACTCGATTTATGAATGTCGTCAATGGTCTAAAAGGACATGGTAAAAGTTTCTTGGATTTTGAACTTGTTAATAAAATCATAAGATCCCTTCCAAAGAGTGAGGATCCTAAAGTAACGGCCATTCAAGAGGCCGAGGATTTAAATAACTTTCCTCTTGAAGAAATAATCGGGTCACTAATGACCTATGAGATGACTTGTAATGCTCATTAAGAGCTTGAGAACAACCTTGTAAAGAATAGAAAGGATATGACACTAAGAACTCAAGAAGACCACTTGAAAGAAAATTCAAGTGATGAGGATCTTGAGGATGACTTGACACTCTTAACAAGAAAGTTTAAAAAATTCATAAAAAGAAATAAATTTAGAAATAACACTAAAAATAAATTTGAACCCAAGAAAGAACAAGTCATCTACTACGAATGCAAGAAGCCGGGACATTTCAAAAGTAAGTGTCCCCAAGCAAAGAAGAAACAACTAAAGAAGAAGAAGGCTCTTAAAGCAACATAGGACAACTCAAGTGCATCCGAAGAAGAGGAGCAAACCAACACCGAGTAAGTTGCTCACTATGCGCTAATGGCTATTGGAGATGAGGTAAGTAGTTTATTAGATGCAAGTTTATCTTTTGATGAATTACTAAGTGCTTTTCATGATTTATTTGATGAATGTAAATTAGTTAGCAAAAAATATAAATTGTTAAAAAAGTAGCATGCCTCTCTTTTTAGTGATTTTGATAGGCTAAAAATTGAGTATGATAGTCTAGATCCTTGTACAAAATGCGATGAATTAGAAATGCTTAAAAAGGAAAATTCACAACTACGTGAAACCTTAGAAAAATTTGGAATAGGTAGCAAATCCTTAAACATGATTCTTGCAAGCAAAAATCATGTTTATAGAAGAGATGGAATCGGCTTTGTGAGTAACACTCATAAAAATCCAACCATCTTTGTTAAAGGTCCAACTGTTAGGACTCTAGCTAGGAGAGTCCTAATTAAGAGGAGCATTCATGTAAAACCTACCTAAGTTGACCCATATTAAAGAGGTGAAGAGGCTGGTTAGGGTTCGGAGGTTGTTTCTTAGAGTAGAATTAGGAGTTGTAAAGAAATAGACGTCTTGAATAGGAGTCCTATTAGGAGTTAGGTAGAAGTCGGAGTCTTGAGTAGGAGTCCTATTAAGGGTTAAGGTTTAGAAATCCTATAAATAGCTATATATTCATTCTCTTTTGATAAGCAATAGATGAATCTTTTCTGTAGCCTTTGAGCAGCAACTTGGAGGAAGGAACCCCTATAGAGTTCTAAGGAGGCCGATCCCCTAAAGAGATCAACCCCAAGTTTGGAATCTATAAGGGTTCAATCACCTAGTATTAGAGCAGCATTCTTGGCATCTCGCTGCCCTTCCACAGCCATCCATCAGCCCTCCACAGCAACCCAAACCAATTCTCACAATTGCTTAAAATATCATCGCCAAATTTCGCCGTTATCTCCAACACCGTAGATCATCCTTTGATCTCCCTGTGAATTGCAATAGGTTCTGGTTTCCTACCTTACTGCTGCTACAATTTAGTTATACTTATTCGAAAATCTAAAAAAAATTGTTCCAAAATTGCTGCATAAACTTTTCGTCGTAAAGTTTTCATCTCTACGACGAAAGATGCATTGCAGAATTCCAGCCGCATAGCACAATCTATTTGATCTTGCTACTACATTTTTTCTATCCAAATCTCTACAAAATTTTTATGACAGCTTTGACACTTCCTAGCAGCAGATTTTCATTTGGTTTTGTCAAAAAAATTTTAATATAAACCATTGATCTTTTACGTTCAATCTGCTATACTTAAAAATCTACAGAAAATTTCAGCCTCATATTGTTACTTTAACCGATCTATTTGCAATCCTTTTTGAACAAAATTTCTTATAAACTTTATAGATCATCTTGGCTTCTATCTAAGATTGATCTATTAAGTAATTTATCTCTAAAAACAATTTTGTGTTGCTGCAAATTTTCGTCGTAAACCGCTGAAATTTTTTGACAAGAATTCTTATATCACAACTTGCATCAATTTCCTTGCTGTTATACTACTGAAATTTTCTTAATTAAATTGGAAATCCTTGCTGTCTTATAAACTGAGATTTTTTTGTCAATTCTTTGCTCCAATCTCTCAAGTTTTTAGTAGAAATTTCATCGAGAAACCGTTGTTTCTTCGATGACAATTCTGCTCTTACAAGGCAGTACATACTTGTAGCAACTTCTACTAATTTCTTTCAAACCTTTGCTGCCATCTACCATAGATCCAAAACTTTCATCTACAACCCTAAAACTGCACTAAACCACACCCTCAAACTGCACCCAAAAGAGCCATAAAACAAGCCTAAACCGCAGCCTACATCCACCAATCCACCAACCCTTTCGACCATCACTTCTCTCAACCTATACATGCCTTTAACCCGACAACAAAAGAGAGATCTTAACATCACAGATTTGGAGGTATATACTAAGACATTTGAAGAGGTAATCAATGCTAAATTTGAAGCTTGTGAGGCCCGAATGGAGGATAAGATTGGGACTCTCTTTATCGAACTCAGTTTGAGCCGACCACCAAGCCTGAAGAAATCACATCAAGGAGAGAGCTCTAACCAATCGCACCAAGCCCGAAGAGATGACTTCCAAGAGAGAGGAGGCTCTATGACTGATCCCATCTATCCACGCATGAGGGTGAACTTCCCTAGATGGAAAGACGGAGACTCGATTGGTTGGATCTCGCACGCGGAGCGATATTTTCGGTACCACAAAACCGC
>LVTN01001142.1:42311-57465 GCA_001649415.1 Musa itinerans
AACCGCGCAACCTACCTCTTACCCGTCGGTATGATCATTATATAACGATTCTTCTAGGCAAACCTCCAGCAAATACTCGGTTATATTGGTATCTACATCTCTAGAAGGATGAAATAGAAAGGATTGTAAAAAGGATGCTCGAAATAGGAGTTATTCGACCAAGTTACAGCCCCTATTCCTCACCGGTGCTACTTGTACGCAAGAATGACGGACCTTGGCAGATGTGCATCGACTACCGAGCTTTAAATGGCATCACCGTTAAGGAAAAGTACCCAATACCAGTGGTGGATGAACTTCTTAATGAATTAAAAGGAGCTCAAGTCTTCATGAAGTTGGACCTCCAGTCTGGTTACCACCAAATTCGGCAGCCAAGTTACAGCCCCTACTCTTAATCGGTGCTCTTCGTACAAAAGGAGGACGGAATATGGTGATTATGCATTGATTACCGAGCTCTCAATGGCATAACCATCAAGGACAAATACCCTATTCCAATAGTAGATGAATTGCTAGATGAAAGGGAGCACAAATCTTCACAAAGCTAGACCTTCGATCCGGGTATCATGAAATACGAGTGTGCGAAGAAGACATACCGAAAACCACCTTTCGAACACATAATGGCCACTACGAGTTTTTACTTTCTTCAACAAAATGTGGAATATCTTGGGCATATCATATCAAAGGAAGGTGTGATGGTGGACCCCTCTAAAATTGGAGCAATGCAAAACTGGCCGACCTCGAGGAACATAAAATTGCTACGTGGCTTTCTTGGTTTAATAGATTACTACCGCAAGTTCGTAAAAAATGATGGAAAGATCAGTGCACCACTTACTTCCTTATTGAAAAAAGATGCTCTCCAATGGTTGGACAAAGCCACCACCACCTTCAACAAACTTAAAGCCGCAATGACGACAATGCCCGTACTAGCGCTACTCGACTTCGGTAAGACTTTCGTTATTGAAGTCGATGCCTCCAGAGTCGGAATTGGTGTTGTACTAATGCAAGATGGCTGCCCCCTCACTTATACTAGTAAGGTATTATCTTCTTCTCATCTCAAAATGACTATTTATGACAAGGAGATGCTCGCGATTGTGTATGCGGTGGCCAAATGGAGATCGTACTTGATCAGGCGACGCTTTCAAATCAAGACTGACCATAAAAGCCTAAAATATTTCTTAGAGCAGAAGATATTTTCTCTCGAGTAGCAAAAATGGGTAACAAAGCTTATTGGATATGATTATAAAAAAACTTACAAAAAGGGGAAAGAGAATGTTGTTGTAGATGCGCTTTCACGGCTACCCAAGCAAGCTGAATTTTCGGCTATTTCACTTTCGACTAGCAATATCCCTGAGGATATTAAGAGAAAATGGCAGGAAGATCCGGAGACTCATTACAGTTGGGACTCAAAAGAATTACACTATAAGGGACGTATTGTGCTTGTGTCAAATTCTGTTTGCATCTTCACGAGCATATTTTAGACAGAGTTATTCCAAATGCATGATACTAAATTGAAAAGGAGTATAACGTATCACCCACAAATCGATAATCAAATAGAAGTGGTGAACAAATGCTTGGAGACAGCCCAAAGCCACCCACCAAATATGACTACCCAAGGAGAACTCCAGACCCAACCAACTTCCATTATTGATCGACGGATCGTAACTTAACGATGATGACCCACTACTGAAATGCTAATATAGTGGGCAAACCTACCAACAGAAGATACCACTTGGGAGAACTATGATGACTTGAAGATCAAATTCCTCGAATTCATGAATCATCAGCCTCGAGAACAAGGCTGATTTCAAGAGGGCGGTCTGTTTGAACTCTAGCTAGGAGAGTCCTAATTGAGAGGGGCATTCATGTAAAACCTACCTAAATCGACCCATATTAAAGTGGTGAAGAGGCCGGTTAGGGTTAGGAGGTTGTTTCTTAGAGAAGAATTAGGAGTTGTAAAGGAATAGGAGTCTTGAGTATGAGTCATATTAGAGTTAGTTAGAAGTAGGAGTCTTGAGTAGGAGTCATATTAGGAGTTAGGGTTTAGAAACCCTATAAATAGTCATGTATTCATCATCTTTTGATAAGCATTAGATGAATCTTTTCTACAGCCTTTAAGTAGCAACTTGGAGGGAGGAACCCCTATAGAGTTCCATGGAGGCCAACCCCTAAAGAGATCAACCCCAAGTTTAGAATCTGCAAGGGTTCTATCACCAACCTTGCATGTTTCACCCTAAAACAAATGCAACTTTTGTTGCAAATCTAGGCATATTGCTCATCAATGTCCATTTAAGAAATGTAATCCACACAATTTGATTTGGGTTCCTAAAGAAACCATAAAGAACTCCATGCAAAATGATAAGTTAAGCCGATCGAATTTTTAGGCACCCAAGGTCAAATGGGTACCTAAAAACTATCCTTTTTTGTAGAACCGTTTATCATCATATGCTAGGAGCAAGAGATGGTACCTTGATAGTGGATGCTCAAGGCATATGACCAGGGATCCAAAATAACTCATAAAGCTCTCTAGCCAAAATAACAAAGAAAAGATCATTAGAATTAAAATTATCAGTTACAAAATAATACTTATATTCTATAAGATCATGATGCAATAATTATTTAAAATCTTATGTGATAAACACTTGATCTTGATCTCTCTTGAAACTTGAGAATTCTTATGCATGAGTTCCATTTCTCACATCTTCCAGATTTCTAAATCTCTCGACATTTACAAATTGAGCCTTCATTTGCTATTATTTCTTCTCATTACAAAAAGGGAAATCTAACTCATGAAACAATTTAATTTTATAAGAAAATAATTAGGTATGCTAAATTTCTCGGATACATTCCTTCCTCAAATTTTTCTCTGAATCAAATTCTATCTTACAAGATCATGAACTTATGGCATATAAATTTTATACCATGTTTGCGTACTAATATGATGCATGAACTTGTGATGCGAATTTTCATCTCTTACAAGAATAGAATCTATGAGGTGTAAATGAGTGTGTGCACCTTATAATGACAAAAATCTTACAAAGAAGGAACCACAAAATGTCAGCACCTACCTCAATGCAAATAGTGCTTACTACCTGTAGGCGGTGGCACCGCCCAATTGGCGGTAGCACCGCCCGCAACCTGCCCTATATATAGAATATGTTAGAGCCGGCGATAGAACCGACCCCAACTCATTCTACACTCTTCCAAAGTGCTCCAAACCTCTTGATCCTCTTGATCTCCCTCTAGCAACTCAAAGAATCTCCATTTTTCTACTAAATCAATGATCAATCTCAAACATCCTCTTGGTGATCTCAAGAAGGAAAACTACAAAGGTAATCCCTAAACCAAATTGATTACCCCTTTGCATTACATATTCTTGCCTCTTATTTGTTTTCATAATTGTAGTTTTTATGACTTCTAGAAGATCCTCAAGGGACAAAGGGAAGAGAAGATTAGATGAAAACTATGACTCCCTACTTTTCGATTCCAATCAACATGCCCTTAAATTTCCAACAAAAGAATCTAGAAATATTCATAAGGGTAAATATCTTGATTTAGAGGAATTAAGTGATTTGGAACCTATTCAATGGTTTGCTAACCTAGATATCCTACTAATCCTTTAAATATATGAACCTATCTATCCTAGACTTAGATTATTCTATAATAATCTACATGCGGATGAAAATGATAGGGTCTCCACGTATCTCTTAGGACATCATATACCAATTACAGATAACATAATTTGTCGTCTCATAGGAATTATAGAGAACGAAAGAGGTTGTTATTTTAGAGGCCAATGGGATAAAGTATCAATTGAGACCACTTATTTTGAAGCCTTAGGAACTATCTTCGGTAGTCCTAACTTGTCTATTCTTCCAAAGAGCTGTGAACATTTACTACCTTTTAACACTAAAGTACTTCATCATATCTTAATAAGCATTATAATTTCAAAACAATATCATCATGATAAAGTTAACCAAATGGAAATAGGTACGATGTACTAGATTATGAAAGGACATGAAAATTGTTTTAGCTACCTCATACAACAAAACATGATTGAATTATCGAAAAAGGACATGATGCTTCCATATGGTAGCCTGATCACAAGACTAATCCATGCTTATGATATAATTATCCCACCTGACGAAGAAGAAATGAAACTAGATAGATTCAATATCATAAATAGAAACCTGCTAAGAAGGTTAAGATGTATTGTCAGAAATGAGATAGACTAGATTACCTAGAAGGATTGACTTTCCCTCACCTGATCAAGCACCTGAAACACCAAAATTTAGGGGAAATCAATCTCCTCCTACTAGTCCCTTTGAGGCAACACCTTTAGCAGAGCAAGCACCTCCCTCATCTATCAATGACATGGGGACTCGAATGGATAAATTTGAACAACGTCAAGATCAAATTTTAACTGAGTTGCAGCAGATTTATCGATATTTTAATACCATGTTTAGAAATTTTGACTTGCCAGCACCTGAATAGCTGTGTATGTTTTTCCTAATGACAAAGAGGGAGAAGTGGATGAAATTCCTCTCTTTTATGTTGTAATCTTATTTTGCTTACTTTGATGGTGAAATTTTGTTCTTACTTTAATAAATGTATCACTCTAAGAATTATACTTGATAAATCTTTTAAATGGATAAATTCCTTGATAGATTCAACTTTTAGTATTTATGACTTGATGTATTATTTGATGATCATTTGCAGAGTTAGGAATTTTAAATTGTCCGAATGCATGAATTTGATGTATATCTTTTCCGGACTTTCTCGATTCTTTAAAGCTTTTATGAAATTATTTTATAAATAAGACTTTCATAAAATTTGAAATATGAATCTACTAAGTATCAAATTTATTTCATAAAAACATAATGATGTTTGATACATGGAATTCATTGACAAATGCATCTCTCACGGATTTCACTCTTATGAATTTTTAATGAGAAATGGATTTAATGTGATGCTCCTCTCGTTATGAAGGTTTATTCATGGAATTTCTTTTATCCTTCATATGATGATTTCTTCAATGAATTCTTCCTTACTCTTCTCATAAAGGAAGAATTTTTATTTTAGTATGAGATGATCACTTGCAAGAATGAGGATTTAATTTCACATGAATATCTTAATCCTTTTCATAAATCTCTTCTCTTTATTAAAATTGAAGCATGATTTAATGAAACTTATTTATTGTTTTTTACTTGATTCAAATTATTTTATAAATTTAGTTCTTAATAGATTCCCTCCTCACTTTCCTTCTTCATGCAAAGTTTTGATAACAAAAGGGGAGAAGTTGATGGAATCTCTCTCTTTAATGTTGATAACTTTTGATGTTGAGAACTTTTGAATGTTACCATACAACAAAGCAATATCGATTGGATAAACTAGTATAAAATTTGCTTGAATTTTTACCACACTTGCATTGTTGAATTATTCTCCTTTTTGTTGATGACAAAGGGGGAGAAATATGGAAAAATTGATGACAATTTGACATTTGAAATAATGTGTAAAATGTATTGCATTATAGTTGCTTGATGAATGTCTCATGAATGCTTGATAAATGTCTTTTATTATGATAAGATATCATAAGCTCAACTTGCTATTTACAATTGATAACTTGCCATCTTGTCATGGAATGATGACTTGCTATCTTGCTAAATTTCATATTCAAAATTCGTATTAATGATGATTATCATTGTATTTGAAATGGATGTCATGCCTTGACATCAGTTTGACAAATACGTGGTATCGTATTTAGAATTGATAAATCATGATCAGTATCATGATGTGCATATTGATAAGTTTAAATGAACTTAACTTATCAATTTGATACTTGAATTCAAAGGTCTTGAATTCAAGAATGTCTTTTCTCAATCCTAACTCTGTCATCAATTGATTCTCATCATCAAAAAGGAGGAGATTGTTGAATCTCGGATTTTGATGATGAAATCAATTGTAAATTGTTTGAACTAATCTATATATTGAGAAAAGTGTGTAGGATAAACTACGACAGTAGTAAGACATAAAGCAGGTGTTGTGCTGGAGTCAAGATCGAGATCTCGTTGGGAGTTCAAGAGTTTGTCGGAAGTTCGGACGTTCGTCGGAAGTTTTGCCGAAACCAACCGAGAAGTCCAGGAGCTTGCCAAAGAAGCTCGTTAGAACTCACCAAGAAGATTGTTGTAAAGTCTGGGAGCTTATTAGGAGTCTGCCATAACATTGCTGGGAGTTCGTCAGAGGTTCGTCGGAAGTTCGCCGGAAGATCGTCGAAAGCTCACCAGAAGAGCAATTGACGTACCAGAACAAGAGCGCTTTGATTATGTCTTAGTTATTATAGTTAGACTAGAAATTAAGTTAGGATTGGGAGATAATCCCACTAACTTAGTTAGGGGCCAATTAGGCCCTTAATAGGGCTGAATTGGGCTGGATTGAATAGCCCATTCAGTATATGAAAACATAGCCGGTAGTGGCACTGCCAGGGTCGACAGTGGTACCACTTGGGACTCGGTCTCCTGATAGTTCTGGGCAGTGGTACCACCCCTGTCAAGTGGTGGTACTGCCAGAGCTCGGTCTTCGAGCTCTATTAGGCGGTCATACCACCCAAACTGGGTAGTGGTACCACCCAGTGTCAGGTGTCAAGCGGTGGTACCACCCAATAATGGCGATGGTACCGCTAGTACCTCGGAAATCTGGAATGAGACACTTTTTTGCTCCAATTTTGTAGCCATTGGAGCCTATAAATACCCCCCCCTTTTCTGCATGAAAGGGCATGAAATTGTTAAATCATTCTTGAATTGCTGGGGTGTTAAAGTGTTGTAAAAGTGAGAAAGAGTCCTCCCTTCCCTCTCTTAGCTTTGTAAACATCCAAGAGGAGTGAGGCTTGTATGGGTTATCTCCTAAACCCGGTAAAAGAAGAAAGAGCTATAAAAGGTGGTTGGTCTTCGCCTATTAAAGGAAGGCCATTAGTGGACGTCGGTGACCTCAACGGAGGAATCCGTAAGTGGATGAAGGTCACAATGACCAAACCACTCTAAATTCTGGTTTACATTTCGTTTTGAGCAAATTACCTTTATTACAAGCTATTTTACCTTCTTACTACCTTCTCTACACCCCCATACTCTTTCAAGTTAAAATCTTTACAAAACGATTTTTGTCGGAATTGGTTTTAATCGAAACGAAGACTTTTGAAAGCGATAATTTTCCGCTGCACTAATCATCCCCCCCTCTTAGTGCCACTCTTGATCCTAACAAAAATATTTGGGTAGGCTATGTTCATTTAACATAGTTCTTGTTATTTCTTGTAAACTCCTATTTTTTCCTTCAACTACTCCATTTTGTTATCGGTTTCTTAGAGTAGAGAAATTATGGTTATACCCATTTGATTCACAAAAGTTTTGGAAATC
Organism: Musa itinerans; assembly: GCA_001649415.1. NCBI lineage: Eukaryota > Viridiplantae > Streptophyta > Magnoliopsida > Zingiberales > Musaceae > Musa > Musa itinerans. Next base: position 49,712 of record LVTN01001142.1, read on the forward strand.
ATAATTTTGAAACTCACCACCATGATCACTACATATAGATAAAATCATAAAGCCTTTTTCATTTTAAACAAGTTTATAAAATTTTAAAAAATGGTTAAAACAATCACTTTTGTGTGCTAAGAAGTATGTCGAAGTGTATCTACGATAATCATCAATAATTACAAAGGCATATTTGCTACCTCCTAGGCTTGTTGTATCAATTGGTTCAAATAAATCTATATGGATCAATTACAATGGTCTAGAGGTACTTATTAAATTCTTTGACTTGAAACTACCTTTTATTTGTTTTCCTAGTTGATATGCATCACACACTTTATCTTTGATAAACTGGATACTAGGGATTCCTCTTACAAGTTCTGTAGATGAAATTTGGGAGATTAGTTTCATGCTAGCATGACCTAACCTCCTGTGCCAAAGCCAAGCATCATTATTTAAAACCGAAAAGCAAGTTTCATTACAACACTCATCAAGATCAATGGTATAGACATTGTTAGTCCTTAAGGCAATCAAAGATCTATTCATGTGTAGTATTTCTAAAATGCAAGCATTAGATTCAAACTTGATGTTGTAGCCTTTATCACATAATTGACTAATGCTTAGCAATTTATGCTTTAAACCATCTACTAATAAAATATTTTTAATTAAAAGGTTTGATTTATTACCTATATTTCTTTTCCAATAATTTTTCCTTTGTTGTTGTCTTCGAAGGTGACAAATCCTTCGTTTTAGCTAGTGAGCTTAGAGAAGTGTGTTGGATCTCCGGTCATGTACTTTGAGCATCCACTATCAAGGTACCATCTCTTGCTCCTAACTTGTGATTGTAGACACATCTACAAGAAAGAGGGTTTTCTTTTAGATACCTATTTTATCTTAGGTTCCTCATAAGTAGATCTACCTAACTTATCATTTTGCATTGAGTTATTTAAGGTTCCTTTGGGGACCCAAATTAGTTTATATAGACTATACCTCTTAAATGGATATTTATGAGCATAATGTCCAAATTTACAACAAAAGTTACATTTGTTTCAGGGTGAAACATGCAAAGTTGGGCCTTTAACAAAGATGGTTGGCTTTTGGTAAGTATTACTCACAAAGCCGATTTCATCTCTTCTATGAACATAATCCATTTTTGCAAGGATCATGTTTAAGGATTTGCTTCCCATTTCAAAACTTTCTGAATGTAGTAGCAAATTTTTCTTTTTAAGCGTCTCTAGTTCTTCACATTTTGTACAAGGAGGCAATATTTCATTATCATGCTTAATATTTAATCTGTTGAATTCACTAACAAGAGAGGCATGCTCCTTTTTTAATAATTTATACTTTTTACTAACTAATTTATATTCATCAAATAAATCTTGAAAAGCATTCAATAATTCATCAAATGATAAATGGACTTTGATTAAGTTACTTACCTCATCGTTAAGTGCCATTAAAGTATAGTTAGCAACATCTTTGTTGGGTAGCTCCTCGTCTTCGGATACGTTCAAATCGTCCCAAGTAGCTTTTAGCACTTTCTTCTTTTTCGGTTTTTTCTTCTTCACTTGAGGACATTCACTTTTGAAGTGACCCAGCTTCTTGCATTCATAGCAAATTATTTGATCCTTTTTAAGTTCATTTTTGTTTTTAATGTCACATTTAGTTTTGTTCCTTTTTATGAATTTTTTAAATTTTCTTATTTGAAGTGCCAAGTCATCATCATCACTTGAGTTTTTTTTTTAAGTGGTCTTCTTGAGTTCTAAATATCAAATCCTTCCTATTCTTTGGAAGGTTGTTCTCAAGTTCTTTATGTTCATTGCATGTCAGTTCATGGGTCATCAAAGACCCGATCAGTTCTTCGAGTGGAAAGTTATTCAGATCTTTGGCTTCTAGAATTGTGGTTACTTTAGGATCCCAACTCTTTGGAATGGATCTTAATATCTTGTTAATGAGTTCAAAATTAGAAAAAAATTTACCAAGTGTTTTCGATTATTGATACGAAACTTAGTAAACCGGGTGCATATGTCTCTAATAGTCTCGCTTAGTTTCATGCGAAACAATTCATAACTTTGAACTAAAAGATTGGTTTTTCACTCTTTAACCCTACTTGTGCCTTCATGTGTGATTTCAAGTGCATACCAAATGTCATAAGCCGTTTCGCAAATAAAAACTCGATTGAATTCATTTTTATCCAAAGCACAAAATAAAGCATTTATAGCTTTGGTGTTCAAAGATAAAGTCTTCTTCTCCAAAATATTCCAATCATTCATTGGAAGAGAAGACTTTTGAAATCCATTTTCAACGATATTCCATAACTTGAAATACAGAGATATTAAAAAAATCCTCATTCTAGTTTTCCAATAAGTATAGTATGTTCCATTGAATATAGGAGGACGTGTGATAGAATGACCCTCATGAATATTGGCAAAAGGCATCTCTCTTAGGTTTTAAACTATATTCAGAGTAACCTTGCTCTAATACCAATTGTTAGGATCAATACAGTACTAAAAGGGGGGGGGGGGGGGGGGGGAATTAGTGCTTTACACAAAATTACATTGATTTTGAAAATCTCGTTCGATAAAATCATTTCGATAAAGCCCGTAATGGAAAGTAATGAAAGTAATGACTTAGAGTAAATATAAAGTGAAGTGAGCAGCTAAGTAATAAAAGTAAGCAGTAAGGAAAGAACATACCGGATTTATAGTGGTTTGGTTGTTGTGACCTATGTCCACTTCTGATTCCTCCTCCGTCGAGGTCACCGGCATGCACTAATGGTCTTCCTTTAATTGGCGAAGACCAACCACCTTTTTACAAAGCTTTCTCCTTTTCACGGGTTTAGGAGACAACCCTTACAAGCCTCACACTTCTTCTCGAATGATTACAAATCTGAAGGAAGAGGAGGAGGACTCTTAGCACTTTTATAAACCTTTTACACCTCAACACTTAAAGATTTTTTCACACTTTGTTACTACTTTGTTACCCTTTTATATAGAAAGGAGGGGTATTTATAGGCTCCAAAGGTTTCAAAATTGGAGCCAAAAAGTGTATCATCCTCTAGGGTACTAGCGGTACTACCTCCATTATTAGGCGGTACCATCGCTTGATACTCTAACACTGGGCAGTACCACCACCCAGTCTAGCGGCACTACCGCTTAATAGAGCCTTGGAGACTAGGCTCTAGCGGTACCATCGCCTGACAGGGCAGTACCATCGCTTGGTAGCATTAATTGTCGATGGTACCACCGCCTAGACCACTTGGGATGCTGAGCCTCAAGCAGTTCCACCGCCCACCCTAGGCGGTGCCACCACTTGGCATAGCTTCAAATGGCCGAGTGGGCCTTCCATCCAACCCAACTTAGCCTTAAATCGGGCCTAATTGGCCCCTAACTGAGTTAGTGGGATTACCTCTCAATCCTAACTCAATCTAAGTTCTAACTATGACACTTAAGGCATTAACTAAGCAATTTTTGTTCGGTATGTCAATTGTTCTTCTGGCGAAGTCTCAACGAACTCTCGGTGAACTCCTGACGAACTCTTGGTGACCTCTCGATAAACTCTCGGCGAACTCCCGAGGAACTCTCGATGAACTCCCAGCGAACTCTCGACAAACTCTTGACGAACTCTTGGCGAGCTCTCGATGAGCTTCCAATGAACTCTTAGCGAGCTTCCGACACATCGTCCGAATCTTCGACGTATCATCCGATCTTTGACTCTAGCCTAACATCAGTTTTTTGCGTTATTTTTTATCATAGTTAATCCTACAACACTCTTCTCAACATATGGATTAGATCAATAATTTATTAACTGATTTCATCATCAAAATCTAAGATTTAACAATTCGCTCTTGGTGTCATGAGAGGAACATCTTATATGTTCTCGCTTAAACAAATCCCTGGCAAGGTCATTCAAATTGAGAAAGAAAGAGTGCCCTAGGAGAATCCGATTAGAGCAAGACTTAAGTAGGAACTATATGGGCCTAATAGCACTATGCCCGATATACGATCTTTAATGTATTAGATGGATGAGGTGTTAGGATCACGAGTGGCACTAAGAGAGGGGGTGAATTAGTGTAGTGGTAAAAACGTCAACTTCGTTAAATCTTTTCGTGCGATAAAATTGATTTCATAAATATGTTAACACGAAATCGTATTCGTAAACGTATTAAAAGTAATAAGGAGGAGAGGCAGTTTGCCATAAAAGAAAGTTGCTCAAAGTAAATGCAAACCGAGTTTTATAGTGGTTCGGTCGTCGTAACCTACATCCACTAACGATCTTCCTTTAATAGGCGAAGATCAATCTCCTTCTTACAACCCTCTTCTCCATCTCATGGGTTTAGGAGACAACCCTTACAAGCACTCATTCACTCCTCTTACATAATTCTAAACTTAGAGTGGAGGAGGAAATTTCTTAAGAGATTGCAATAGCGTTTCTTTACTTTTAAACTCTCTGTGCTTGTGTGTGTTAACCAGGGATGAGAGGGGTATTTATAGGCTTCAAGTTGATTCAAACTTGGAGGCTAAAAACATCTCATCTTGGGTTTCCCGGGCACGGGCAGTACTACCGCCAGTGTCAGTTTGACACTGACACTACACTTGGCGGTATCACCGCCCAGTCTGGTGGCACCACCACCTGACAGAGCTCAGAGACTGAGCTTTAGCGGTACCATCGCTTGATAGGGGCGGTACCACCATTGGCAGCATTTGCTACCGGCGATACCACCGCCCAATCTAGGCGGTACCATTGCCCAGACCACTTGGGAAATCGTGTCTCCCAAGCGGTGCCATCGTCGGCCAGGCTTTCAGCATTCTGGTTGGAACTTGAATCCGACCCAAACTAGCCCAACTTCATGCCCAATTGGCCCCTAACAAAGTTGATGGGATTACCTCCCAATCCCAACTCCAATTATGTACTAACTATGATTCCGAAGACATATTCTAAGCATTCTAGTTCCAGTACGTCAATTGTTTCTTCCGACGAGCTTCTAGCGAACTTCTGACGAACTCCTGGCAACGTTTTGGCAGACTCTCGGTAAGCTCCTGGACTTCACAACGATCTTCTTGGCAAGTTCCGATGAGCTTCTTTGGCAAGCTCCTGGACTTCTCGACAGAGCTTCCGACGAACGTCCGAACTTTTGACGAACTCTCGAACTCCCAACGAAATCGCGTCCTTGACTCCGGGACTTCATTTTGCATTATGCCTTGCTATCGTAGTTAATCCTGCACATGTAAAAACAATTTCAATCTAGATAATTATTATAAAGCTTTGAATCATGTTGTCCAGCATATCATTGGTCCATCGACGATTTATCCGATTCTTCGGCACATCGTCCTCTCTTACGGCCTATTACCTAATCGGCTAGTTGACCTCCGTAACTCCAATATCTTTGGCACAATATCCACTTTGCTTGGCTCGATGCCCGAATCCATGGCCCGAAGCCTTCTGTCGATACGTCGGCCGATCCACCGGCTCGACGTTCAATTTTTTGACATGTTTTCCTCCAGCCCAACATGATTTTTCCTACTTCAATTGTTTCATCCTGATCGAAGCATCCTGCATCACTCAAAATGCAGATTAAAACATAAACACTTATCAATTAGTTTCATCATCAAAATACGAGATTCAACAATCTCCCCCTTTTTGATGATGACAACCAATTGATGATGGAGTTAACCTTAACTCCCGGAGTTTAAACAAACTCTCCTTATTAATATGCCATATCAATAGAATCTTGAATAAAGGTGAATTTAAGTTATTACAAATTTCATCATGAATATTTGCAACACGTCATCGTGCATAACATGATAATACTTCTCCCCCTTTGTCATCAACAAAAAGGAGAAGTTCCAACTATCAAGAATTTAGAAATACGTTCAAATCATTGCATGAAAAACATAATATCAGGTTTTATTATTATGCAATTTGTAAGCTAGAAAATTTAGCAAGTGTTATATCATGCAAGCTATCACTTTACAACATGCCCAATCACTAAATCATCATTAATTTTAAAGATATACAAGATTGCAAATTTTGCTCCTTGAGAGTGGCAAGATAGTGATGTTCAAGATAGCAAGCTCTTTCTTCTCTTTTGAGAAGTGCAATTTTTGATTTCTTCTTAAATTATGTGAGCTAGCATCTTTTATCTCTCTCCCTTTGTCATTGTCAAAAAGAAAGGAAGACCCTTTATATCAATTTTCAGATTATGACAAAGGTAAAGTCTTAATTCTTTTTCAATATGTCATAATTGAGATAAACCTTGAATTTAAATCAAAGCAATTTTGATTCACATCATATGCAATACATCACATTCATCATTATAATTAACAAGCATAAGCATTGTATGCATAATACCAAATCATTATGTATATTTTTAAAATATAAAATCATCATTATATGCATGATTCCAAATCATCATTCTAGAGTATTATTTTAGAAAATGATAATTATTGATTTTCACATTATTTCAAAAAATCATAGTGTTGCATGCATTTTTATCTTAGGGAAAAATCATAGTGTTGCATGCATCATTCCAAAACATTTCAAACCATACAAGTCATAAATATAAAGAAATCATGTCATGAAGGATAAGACAAATTAAATACCAAAAGACATGATTTATATAGTAAATCTCTTCTTTAAATAAAATACCAAAAAAATTATAGGAGTACAAAGAAGAGATCTTGAAAAAAATCTCAAGTAATCGCAAGAGATCAAGATCATGATTTGAATAAAATTCATTCAATCTTGTAGGAGAACAAGATATCAATTCATGCATATAAAATCTCTCAATTCATTATGAATCATAAAAATTGTAATTCCGAAAAATCATGATTCATTTAGGAAATTTTCTTCTTTAGTAAACGACAAGAAGAAACATGGGAGATCAAATAAGAGATTTTGATTCATAAAAGATTTCATGTTATAAATCTCAAAAAATCAAGATAAAGCTTATTTAAATTGAAATCATCACATCAAAATCATTTTCAAGAGATTCATAAAAGAATATAGATAGATTCGTTAATCTCTTCTTTTTGAAAATCGATAAAGTAGGAAAAATAAAATTTTCAAGGAGAAACCTTTTCTCTTTTTAGTTGTTTCAATTTATGTTATTTATTTCATTTATGCCAAATAAAAATGTACACCAACGTTTAAAACCAAAAGTGCAAGATTTTTTTACGTCAAAGATCAATAAGCCACTTTCATTATCATGAAAATTGATAATCCATAAATCATCATGCATAATTTCGAAATAGAAACTCATTAAGCATGATCATTATGCATTAAATTATCAAACATAATTTCATTACAAATGAAACATTTTCCATCAAGATCATTTTGTTTGTTGTAGTCATGCATTTTTCTTTTTAGGTGAATCTAACTTTTCATACTTAGTTTTCTATACAAAAGCTATGCATCATCATTAAGCATGATATCAAACTTCTTAATATTTTCATTAAGACATCAAGCATGGTTTCAATCAAAATTAGAAATCATCAAGATACACATTATTTCTTCTTGAAAAAACATACATATGATCATTAGGTTTAAATCTAATATTTTATTCCATTAGCATAAAACTTGTAATTTTCATTATCATTTTCAAAATTACTAGCATGATCATATTCTTTTGTATTTTCATTTTTAAACATGTAATTTTCAAGAAAAATAATTATTCTAACCTAAATTAAAAATAACTCATGAAAAGCATTATGTAATTTCGAAATATAGCAAAGGGGATTTGATTACCTCATTGTAGAAAGCCGTTAAGGCGTAGTTTGCCA
>LVTN01001142.1:57962-73843 GCA_001649415.1 Musa itinerans
CATTTGCCAAGAGCTTTTAAACCATTGATGACATCCGTAAAACGGGTGTACATGTCAACAATGGTTTCGCTCGGCTTCATTCGAAATAGTTCAAAATCATGCATTAAAAGATTAACTTTAGAATCCTTAACTTTGCTAGTGCCTTCATGTGTGATTTCAAGAGTGTACCAAATATCGAAGGCCGTTTCGTACAAAGAAACCCGATTGGATTCGTTTTTGTCTAAGGCACAAAATAAGGCATTCATAGCCGTTGCATTTAGAGAAAAAGCCTTCTTCTCCAAATCATTCCAATCTTTCATTAGAAGAGAAGACCTTTTAAAACCGGATTCGACAATGTTCCATAAGTTTAAATCCAAAGAAAGCAAGAAAACTCTCATTCGAGTTTTCCAATAAGTGTAGTCCGTCCCATTGAAAAAGGGAGGACGAATGAGAGAGTGACCCTATTGAAAGCTGAAAAGAGCCATTTCTCTTTGGGTGTTAAACCAAATGAGAAAATGAGGCTCTGATACCAATTGTTAGGATCAAGAGCGGCACTAAGAGGGGGGGGTGAATTAGTGCAGTGGTAAAAATATCAACTTCGTTAAATCTTTTCGTACAATAAAACCAATTTCGTAAAGATGTTAACTCGAAAGCGTATTCATAAACATATTAAAAGCAGTAAGGAGGAGAGGCAGTTTGCTATAATAGAAAGTTGCTCAAAATAATTGCAAATCGAGTTTTAGAGTGGTTCGGTCGTCATGACCTACATCCACTTCACCGATTCCTCTTCCGTTAAGGCCACCAGCATCCACTAATGATCTTCCTTTAATTGGCGATGATCAATCTCCTTCTTACACCCCTCTTCTCCTTTTCATGGGTATAGGAGACAACCCTTAGAAGCACTCACTCACTCCTCTTATTGAATTCTAAACTTAAAGTGGAGGAGGAAATTTCTCAAGAGATTGTAATAGCGTTTCTTTACTTTTAAACTCTTTATGCTTGTGTGTGTTAACCAGGGATGAGAGGGGTATTTATAGGTTTCAAGTTGATTCAAACTTAGAGCCTAAAAACATCTCATTCCGGGTTTTCCGAGCACGAGCGGTACCGCCGCTAGTGCACGAGCGGTACCGCCGCTAGTGTCAGTTTGACACTGACACTGCACTAGGCGGTACCACCGCTTAACAGGGGCGGTACCACCATTGGCAGCATTTGCTGCCGGCGGTACCACCGCCCAGTCTAGGGGGTACCATCGCTCAGACCACTTGGGAGACCGAGTCTCCCAAGCGGTGCCACCACCGGCTAGGCTTTCAGTATTCTGGTTGGGCCTTGAATCCGGCTCAAACCAGCCCAACTTCGGGCCCAATTGGCCCCTAACATAGTTGATGGGATTACCTTCCAATCCTAACTCCAATTATGTGCTAATTATGATTCCAAAGACATATTCTAAACATTCTAGTTTCGGTATGTCAATTGCTTCTTCAGATGAGCTTCCGACAATCTTCCAGCGAACTTTCGACGAACTCCCGGCAACGTTCCGGTGGACTCCCGGCAAGCTCCTGGACTTCATGACGATCTTCTTGGCGAGTTCCGATGAGCTTCGTTGGCAAGCTCCTGGACTTCTCGATAAAGCTTCCGACGAACGTCCGGACTTTCGGCGAACTCTCGAACTCCCATCGAAATCACGTCCTTGACTTCGGGACTTCATTTTGCTTTATGCCTTTCTATCATAGTTAATCCTGCACATGTAAAAACAACTTCAATCTAGACAATTATTACAAAGATTTGAATCATGTTGTCTGGCATGTCATTGGTCCATCGACGCTTCATCCGATTCTTCGGCGCATCGTCCTCTCTTGCGGCCTATTGCCCAATCGGCTAGTTGACCTCCGCAACTCTGATATCTTTGGCGCAATATCCGCCCTTCTTGGCCCGATGCCCGAATCCATGGCCCGAAGCCTTCTATCGATACGTCGACCGATCTAACGGCTCGACATCCAATCTTCTAACATGTTTTCCTCCGGCCCAACATTATTTTTCCTGCTTTAATTGTCTCATCTTGATCGAAGCATCCTGCGTCACTTAAAACGCAGATTAAAACATAAACACTTATCAATTGGTTTCATCATCAAAATATAAGATTCAACATGAGGGACTATATATACATAGTAACTGAGGACAGAGAGGTCCAATGGATTTGATTCCCTTGTACCATTTGGGGACTATAGTATAGTGGCCTAGTACGTCTATAGTCGATAAGTCAAGTGAATTATTATGGGGATAATAATTCATTGAGCCAAAAGGAGTTTTGATAGGTATGACTCATGACTAGCCCAATATTGGGCATAGAGGATCACACACATATGGTAGGTGTTGGGATGAGTAGAGGTTCGGATATAAGATATCCATTGGAGCTCATATCTTATTGGATATCCAATAAGCCCCTAAATTATTGGATCCTATGGATGAGATCCAATAAGAGGCCATGAGAGATTATTGGATAGAGACCCACTAATCTAAGAGGCTTAGGTAGTTGGATGGAGATCCAATACCCAATATGACAAGATCCATTATGGTAGAGTTGATAGGGTGCCTCAATAAACAGGAGAGAACCAAAGGGCCATAAGCTAGGGTGATTTTGCTGCCACCTCCTATTCTCCTCTCTCCCTCTCCTTGTCAACCTACAACCCCTATTTGTAATGTGTAGATAGCAAGAAGGGGCAACTCCTTCTTGATTGCGTGGTGCACATTGCAAGGAGAATTGTGCATTGATTTGAGGAGTGTCTTTACAGCCCTTGCCATGTGGATCAATGCTAGAGAGGAGGACAATTGACCTCTTTCATCCCCTCTCACTAATTTATAGGTTTTTAGGGATATTCGATCTCCCAAGGTAACAAATCTTTCTTATATACGCAGTTTTGTGGGTTTCTGCATACCAATTTTTGCATGACAATGAAACCTATTTTCTATAAAAAATTCTAGGATTTTTATTTTTTGTTCTTCCATTATGCATATGATGTCACCCTAGATTTTCAAACAGCATTGTCCTCTAACTTGTTGGGCTTTCTTAAGTAAATATGAGCTCTAGAGTAGTTCAACTCTCTAACTACTCTAATTATACATTTTTATAATCAACTCCCTCCATAAGAGTCACTAGTATTTGTATTTAGAATTCTCCCTCAATAGTACATATGCAACATATCCAATTAGTCCCACATCGAAAGTAGGCAAAGACTAAGATTTGCTTATAAGGGTTTGATGAGTGTATTATAATAATTTCAACTTAAGCATTTTGATAAGTGATTTAGACCAAACGGAGTTATAGGCCAATTAACTCATCAAACTCGGAAGTGGGCAAAGACTAAGAATGGCTTAAAAGGATATGATGAGTGTGTTATAATAACTTAAAGTAGTACTATGGCATTCACTCCCTAAATCCATAACACTTATTATCATCATATTATTCACCAAATAGGGCTTATCCTATATGTATCGCCTTGCCTTAAACTATTCTACCATGATCCATTGCACCATGTCACTTTTTGATTATTTTTTTATTGCATTCTAATCTTTGTGAGATGAACTCAGATTGTTATCTCTCTCCATATGTGATCTCTATTAGCATATCATAAGGCTTTTGCTATATCTAATTATGTTCCCTTCTTTAGCAATCGACCTTCTTGCCCCACTCTCGGGTCATATCTAGATAAAACATAGCTCTAGGATAGTCTATTGCCTAGCAATTCTCGAAGTCCATCAACTTTGCTGATGTTGGGGTGTCATTGTTTGGATCTTGGGCCCATACCCCCAACATAATCTTCACTACACATTGCTTCCTTTACAGTAACTCAAATAATAACACAGCAATATATTCCTCAAGAGTATCTGCCTCTATATCCTCTTACTTTATACTAAGGTCTTTTAACTCCAACTTCACCTCTACAAGTTGAGTTGCCTTAGTTCCTCTATCAAATGCCTCGCTGAGATAAGATGCATGTGCTTTGAAGCTCTCTTTAACTTTAACATTATGTAAGTTGAGTTTACTACATCAAAATGAGTGATAGATGAACGACATGATCTCGCTCTTGCCTTGACAAGAGTTCATATCCTTGATCTCTATCCAAGAAAAACTTCATGCCTTTGCTCTATGTTTTATCTTTTATGTCAACTCCATGTATCTTAGGCACTTCACTAAGTTCTATTCATGTTCCTCCACTCTTTGATTTACATTGAGTTGATGGTGGCCCTTGCACCCACCATTCCATGGGTCAGCCCTTTGTTGAGTCCGATCTTTATATCGACTTTAAGTGTATCTTAATTTATATTACATTGGGTCACTCCCCCATTTGATCTCACAATATATCCACTAACTCATTACTTCATACGAGATCATGCAATGACTCCTAATCACTCACTCGGTTCATTAAGCTATGTAGAGTTGTTGTCTTGAGGTACCTCTCCTAACATGTATAGTCTATTGCACATGATTCTCCCTCTAAAGAACTAGGACTTATCCCTCTTAGATATATATTTCACTGGAGCAACTTTTTTATTCACATCCTTTCCTCTAGAAGTTTGGAGACAACTATCCCCTTGGACTACTTTGCCTTATTGAACAAACTATGCACTGTTTTGCATCCACCCCCCGAGCGCCCTTACTAGATTATGACTTTTCATCGAAACAATCCTCACTACCCCCCTTAAGGCCTAGTAATATGTTGAACTTACAACACACTTCAGTCTCCTATAGATAAATCCTTTCCTTATGGAAGAGAAAGTTTTAATGCTTTATGGCATTGAGTTTCGATCGCCTTTGGATCACTACAGACAATCCATTGTCCGCATACAAGTCCTTGCATGAGTACTGAATTATTTGAGTTGGCAATTCCCTTCAACTCTATGAGTTTTTCACAACTCTTTTAATCGTCGGGCAACTCATCCCTTCTAGCACAATCTTATCATCTACCAAGCACCCCACTTGCCTTAAGTATCATCAAGTCTAGTTGCTAATGTTAAGTTGTAGCTCAAATTTAGCAATCCCAACCTTTGTGCGCTACACATTCTTCCCAACTTACTTGTTTATGTGATGCCTCTTGCACAAAATATTAGCCATTCCTCTGAATGTTAAACTTATATGCTCACTCCCCTGAGTGATTCTTTTCCTTACATCTCAATGCTCATTTCCCCCAAATGGTCGCATGTGCTAGCTACCCTCAACACAGCCCTGCTACGTCCCCCAATATTTATATATCAAGTATTTCTTAGTGTATTTGTCTTGCTTTGATACCACCTATCATGGACTTAGTTGGTTTTGCCTAAGTTATATGATACTTTTGCATGTCCGTCTGCAAAGTGTTAACCTCTCCAAAACATATTATGGTTCCTTAAGGACCTGCAAAAGAGAAGGAGGTTAGAGGAAGCATTTAACTTAGGATCTACAAGTAGATATTTTAATAAACACTTGATAGATAATGAAAATTATAAATATGGACTTCACAAGCTCTAAATGGTCATGCGAAAAAAGATCTAAGGTGATTCACTATAGTCAAAAGCCCCTACAAGTGTCTAAATGACACTACTATAGAACAAGATAGTGAACTAACCCTAAACCCTAACTCAAAGACCCATTCAGCCATGTGCCACCTCCATAGCTCCTAGGTGCTATGTTGGCTGACACTCCATATCATTCTGCGGAGCTAGAAGACCTCCAAAATGGCTATTTGTATGGTTTGTTTCTAGCTAGTTTTGTCTTTACATGATGATTATACATAACTTCAATTTATAAACCTGAAATGACCACAAAGGCCAATCAAAATGGGGCAATCAAGCTTATTACAAGTCCTTTATATATTATGCAAAGCATACACAAGATTAAAAGACACAAATATACATAAATATTATATCAAATATCTTAGAACGGAAGACATAACCCAATCAAATATGACATCCTAAACCTATTAGGATCGTAATGGCACAAGGGGGGTGAATTAGTGCTATAGCAATTTTGTATCCGATTTTAAAGTTCAATCAATAAATCTGTATCAGAAATGCAACTGACCAAAAATGCGAGTAAGGGTTGCAAGTAAAATAAATGAGTAAGCAATAGTAAATCAAAAGAAAGAGAAGGAATTCAAACCTATTTATAGTCGTTTGGTCTTCCCGACCTATGTCCACTCTTGATTCGTCTTCCCTTGAGGTCATCAGCTTTTGTTGAATCTCAGATTTTGATGATAAAATCAATTGGTAAATTATGGATCTAATCCATAAGTTGAGATAAGTGTTGTAGGATTAACTGTGAAAGCAATGAAGGCATAAAGCAATATGTTGGGCCAGAGTCAAATATCGGACGATACGTCGAAGATTCGGACTATGTGCTAGTGGTTCGCCGGAAGCTCGCCGAGAGTTCGTCAGGAACTCACCGAGAGTTCGTTGGGAGTTCACTGAGAGTTCATCAAGAGTTCGCCGGGAGTTCGCCGAGAAGTTCATTGGAAGCACGCCGAAAAGTTCGCCAAAAGCACGTCGAGAAGTTTGCTAGAAGTTCGTAGAGAAGTTCGCCGAAAGAACAATTGACATACCAGACCAAGATTACTTAATTAATATCTTAAATTATCATAATTAGACCTTAAGTTGAGGTGGGATTAGGAGGTAATCCCATTAATGTAGTTAGAGGCTAACAAGGCCCTTAACAAGACTGAATTGGGCCAGTTGGAAGGCCCATTCAGCCCCTTGGAGTCATGATCAGTGGTGGCACCACCAGGGTCGGCAGTGGCACCACCTAAGACCATCTCTCCCAAGTGGTCTGGGCGGTGGTATAGCCGGCAGCTAATGCCGCTAGGTAGTGGTACTGCCCTGTTAGGTGGTCTTACGACCAAAGCTCGATCTTCGAGCTCTGTCAGGTGGTCATACCGCCCAAACTGAGTAGTGGTATTGCCCAGTGTCAATCTGCAAGCGATGGCACCGCCAATACCCTAGAAACCGGGGATATGACCCTTTTGGCTCCAATTTTTGAAGCTATTGGGGCCTATAAATACCCTACCATTTTCTGCATGAAAGGGCATGAAAGTGTGAACAATATCTTGAAGTCTTGGGGTGTTAAAAGCATTATAAAAGTACTAAGAGTCCTCCTCCTTTTCTAAGTCTTGTGATTATTCAAGAGAGGTGTGAGGCTTGTAAGGATTGTCTCCTAAACTTGTGAAAAGGAGAAAGTGCTACAAAGAGGGTGGTTGGTCTTCGCCCAATGAAGGAAGACTATTAGTGGACGCCGGTGACCTCAACGAAGGTGGAATCGAAAGTGGATATAGGTCACAATGACCGAACAACTATAAATCTGGTATACTCATTTCCATTCTGCTTTTTATTACTTCTATTACTTTCTAAGTTAATTGCTAGTTAATTTACTCTAAAGTCAAGCACTTTTCGAGATTGGTTTTCAACGAATGAATATCTTACAAAATCAATGATTTTTTCCACTACACTAATTCACCCCCCCTTTTGTTAGAGCTGACCTCAGGATATTTACCACAAGGTAATTTTAGCAACCCAACAAAATAATAAAGCGGAAAGAATAAAAGAGAGACAAGAATACCAGAACACCAGATATACGTGGTTCGGTCAATTGACCTACATCCACGAACGAAAGAGGAGCAAATTAATACTATAAAAGAGGGACACTTACAAATGCCTTAGGAAGATGTTCCTAGGCCATAAAACACCTTTCGCTTACTAAACAAGAAAAAAACCTCAAACCATAAGCAGGTTTTCTTGTGATGCCTCTTGTGGTGCTGTACTTCTTGTGGTGTGTCTAACTTCAAAGCTCAGGCCCTTATTTATAGTTCCAAGACGAGACAACAAGTCTGATTTTCTCGATGTGGGACTATAGGACTTGCCAAACTAACAAATCTTCACCTTGGCATGTCCCAACAAAACTTGCTCCACCTTCTTCATAAAAGCCCCAACGGGGTGTGTTTAACTTCAAAGCTCAGGCCCTTAATTATAGTTCCAAGACGAGACAATAAGTCTGATTTTCCCGATGTGGGACTATGGGACTTGCCAAACTAACACCTTTTAGTGTCACTCTTAATACTAAAAATTGGTATTAGAGGACATTCACTCTCAATTTGGTTTAAAACCCAAGAGAGATGGCTTTTGTCAGCAATCAAGAGAGTCATTCTATCACATTTCCTCTCATGTTCAATGGGATCGATTACACGTATTAGAAAACTAGAACGAAGATCTTCTTAAATCCATGGATTTTGAGTTATGGAATATCATTGAAAACGGATTTCAAATGTCTTCTCTTCCAATGAATGAATGGAATGACTTGGAGAAGAAGACTTTCTCTTTGAATGCCAAAGCTATAAATGCTTTGTTTTGTGCTTTAGATAAAAATAAATTCAATCGAGTTTCTATTTGTGAAATGGCTTATAACATTTGGCATACACTTGAAATCACACACGAAAGCACAAGTAGGGTTAAGGAGTCAAAAATCAATCTTTTGGTTCATAGTTATGAAATGTTCTGCATGAAACCAAATGAGACTATTGGAGACATGTACGCTTGGTTTACGGATGTCGTCAATGGTCTAAAAGTCCTTAGTAAAAGTTTTTCTAATGTTAAACTTGTTAACATGATACTAAGATCCCTTCCAAAGAGTTGAGATCCTAAAGTAACTACTATTCAAGAACCAAAAGATTTGAACAACTTTCCACTCAAAGAACTTATCGGGTCCTTAATGACCTACAAAATGATACGCACTGCACATGAAGAACATGAGAACAACCTTCCAAAGAACAGGAAGGATTTGACATTTCAAAATCAAGAAGATCACTTGAGAGAAAACTCAAGTGACGATAATGATGATTATGATGACTTGGCACTTATAACAAGAAAATTCAAAATATTCATAAGAAGAAACAAAACTAAAAACAAAAATGAACTCAAAAAGGACCAAATCATTCGCTACAAATGCAAGAAGCCGGGGTACTTCAAAAGTGAATGTCCCCAAGTGAAGAAAAAGCAACCAAAGAAGAAAGCGCTTAAAGAAACTTGGGACAACTCAAGTGTATTCGAAGATGAGGACCTGACTAAGAAAGAGCAAGTTCCTAACTACGCATTGATGGCATATGGCGATGAGAAAAATAACTCGATCGAAGCTCATTTATCTTTTGATGAATTATTAAGTGCTTTCCATGATTTATTTGATGAATGTAAATTAGTTCGTAAAAAGTATAAACTATTGTAAAAAAGCATGCTTCTCTTTTTAGTGATTTTGATAGATTAAAAATTGAGCATGATGATAGTTTAGCTCCTTGCACAAAATGTGATGAATTAGAAACGCTTAAAAAGGAGAATTTACAATAACATGAAACCTTAGAAAAATTTGAAATATGTAGCAAATCCTTAAACATGATCCATGCAAGTAAGAATCATATTTAAAGAAGAGATGGAATTGACTTTGTAAGTAATACTCATAAAAATCCAACCATCTTTGTTAAAGGCCCACTTTTGCATGTTTCATCTCGAAACAAATGTAACTTTTATTGCAAATTTGGATATGTTGCTTATAAATATCCGTTTAAGAGATATAGTCCACACAAATTGATTTAAGTTCCTAAATGAACCGTCAAGAACTCCATGCAAAATGATAAGTTGAGTCGATCAATTTTTGAGGCACTCAAGGTCAAATGGGCACCCACAAATCACTCTTCTTTGTAAAAATAATTACCATCATGAGCTAGGAGCAAGAGATGATACCTTGATAGTATATGCTCAAGGCATATGACCAGAGATCCATCTCAATTCTCTAAGCTCACTAGCCTAGACGAAGGGTGTGTCACCTTCAGAGACAACAAAAAGAATAAAATCATTAGCAAAGGAACCATAGGTAACAAATCCAACTTTTTGATTAATGATATGTTGCTGGTTGATGGCTTAAAGCATAATCTTTTGAGCATTAGTCAATTATGTGATAAATGATACATCATTAAATTTGAATCCAATGCTTGCATTATTGAACAACCACACAAAAACACCTCTATGATTGCCCTAAAATAAAATAATGTATACTTGTTAACATGATACTAAGATCCCTTCCAAAGAGTTGAGATCCTAAAGTAACTACTATTCAAGAACCAAAAGATTTGAACAACTTTCCACTCAAAGAACTTATCGGGTCCTTAATGACCTACAAAATGATACGCACTGCACATGAAGAACATGAGAACAACCTTCCAAAGAACAGGAAGGATTTGACATTTCAAAATCAAGAAGATCACTTGAGAGAAAACTCAAGTGACGATAATGATGATTATGATGACTTGGCACTTATAACAAGAAAATTCAAAATATTCATAAGAAGAAACAAAACTAAAAACAAAAATGAACTCAAAAAGGACCAAATCATTCGCTACAAATGCAAGAAGCCGGGGTACTTCAAAAGTGAATGTCCCCAAGTGAAGAAAAAGCAACCAAAGAAGAAAGCGCTTAAAGAAACTTGGGACAACTCAAGTGTATTCGAAGATGAGGACCTGACTAAGAAAGAGCAAGTTCCTAACTACGCATTGATGGCATATGGCGATGAGAAAAATAACTCGATCGAAGCTCATTTATCTTTTGATGAATTATTAAGTGCTTTCCATGATTTATTTGATGAATGTAAATTAGTTCGTAAAAAGTATAAACTATTGTAAAAAAGCATGCTTCTCTTTTTAGTGATTTTGATAGATTAAAAATTGAGCATGATGATAGTTTAGCTCCTTGCACAAAATGTGATGAATTAGAAACGCTTAAAAAGGAGAATTTACAATAACATGAAACCTTAGAAAAATTTGAAATATGTAGCAAATCCTTAAACATGATCCATGCAAGTAAGAATCATATTTAAAGAAGAGATGGAATTGACTTTGTAAGTAATACTCATAAAAATCCAACCATCTTTGTTAAAGGCCCACTTTTGCATGTTTCATCTCGAAACAAATGTAACTTTTATTGCAAATTTGGATATGTTGCTTATAAATATCCGTTTAAGAGATATAGTCCACACAAATTGATTTAAGTTCCTAAATGAACCGTCAAGAACTCCATGCAAAATGATAAGTTGAGTCGAACGATTTTTGAGGCACTCAATGTCAAATGGGTACCTAAAAATCACCCTTTTTTATAGAAATGTTCACCATCACAAGCTAGGAGCAAGAGATGGTACCTTGATAGTGGATGCTCAAAGCACATGACCAGAGATCCATCTCAATTCTCTAAGCTCACTAGCCTAGACGAAGGGTGTGTCACCTTCAGAGACAACAAAAAGAATAAAATCATTAGCAAAGGAACCATAGGTAACAAATCCAACTTTTTGATTAATGATATGTTGCTGGTTGATGGCTTAAAGCATAATCTTTTGAGCATTAGTCAATTATGTGATAAATGATACATCATTAAATTTGAATCCAATGCTTGCATTATTGAACAACCACACAAAAACACCTCTATGATTGCCCTAAAATAAAATAATGTATACACTATTGACATTAATGATCTTTGTACGAAATGTGTTTTTCGGTTTTGAATGATGATGCTTGGCTTTGGCATAGGAGATTAGGTCATGCTAGCATGAAACTAATCTCTCAAATCCCATCTAAAGAACTTGTAAGAGATATTCCTAACATTAAATTTGTTAAAGATAATGTGTGTGATCAATGTCAACTAGGAAAACAAATAAAAGGTAGTTTCAAACCAAAGAATCAAATAAGCACCTCTACACTATTGTAATTGATCCATATGTATTTGTTTGGACCAATTGATACATCAAGCCTAGGAGGTAGCAAATACGTCTTTGTAATTATGAATGATTATAGTAGATACACTTAGACATAATTCTTGGCACACAAAAGTGGTTGTTTTAGGTATTTTTCTAAGTTTTGTAAACTTGGTCAAAATGAAAAAGGCTTTATGATTTCATCAATTCGGAGTGATCACAGTGGCAAATTTCAAAACCATGATTTTCAAAATTTTTGTGAATCTAATTGATACAACCACAATTTCTCTACTTTGAGAAATCCTCAACAAAATGTAGTAGAAAGAAAAAATAGAAATTTTCAAGAAATGGCAAGAACCATGTTAAACGAACATAGCCTACCCAAATATTTTTGGGCCGAAGCTGTTAATACGACATGCAATGTCATGAATAGGATTCTAGTAAGACCATTACTTTCCAAAACTTCTTATGAATTGTGGAATGACAAAAACTCAATGTTTCATACTTTAAAGTTTTCGATTGTAAATATTTTATCTTGAATGAAAAAGATGCCTTAGGAAAGTTTGATGCAAAATCCGATGGAGGCATTTTTCTTGGTTATTCTTTTATTTCAAAAGCCTTTTATGTTTTTAATAAAAGAACCTTGGTCATACAAGAGTCTATTCATGTTGTTTTTAATGAAGTCTCCGAATTTAAAAAAAATGAGTTTGATGATGATCTTAATTTTGATACTTTAAATTTAAATGAACTCTCTCCTCCATCTAGCAACTTGGATACATTTTTTTCTGAAATATCCTTACCCAAGGAATGAAATTACGTAGATGCTCATCCTAAGAAGCTAATCATAGGAGACATATCAAAAGTGGTTCAAACTCATTCTTCTCTTAAAAAATTTTATGCCAACACCGCATTTATTTTTCAAATTGAACCTAAATGCATTGATGAGGTCTTGAAAGATGATTCATGGGTTATCGCAATGCAAGAAGAGTTAGACCAATTCGAGATAAATAAGGTGTGGGAGCTTGTTCCGAAACCTAGTGACCATTTAGTTATCGGTACTAAATGGGTCTTTAGAAACAAGCAAGATGAATTTGGTATTGTGGTTAGAAACAAAGCTAAATTAGTGGTCAAGGTTTTCAACTAAGAAGAATGTATCAATTATGAAGAAATCTTCACTCCTATGGCAAGATTAGAAGCCATAAGGATGCTCCTTGCCTATGTTAATAGTAATAATTTTAAGTTATTTCAAATGACTATCAAAAGCGCTTTTCTTAATGACTTTATTTCTAAAGAAGTTTATGTTGAACAACCTCCCAAATTTGAGAATGATAATTTTCTGAATTATGTGTTTAAGTTGACTAAAGCACTCTATTGATTAAAACAAGCCCCTAGGGCTTGGTATGAAAGACTTAGCTCATTTCTTATCTAAAAGAATTTCTCTAAAGGCAAGGTCAATACTATATTGTTTATTAAAAACTTTAAAAATGACTTTCTTGTTATTCAAATTTATGTTGATAATATTAAATTTGGTTCTACAAATGAATCCTTATGCGAATCGCTTACTAAGAGTATGAGTCAAGAGTTTGAGATTAGTTTAATGGGTGAACTAACTTTCATTTTAGGCTTACAAATCAAAAAAATTAGTAATGGTATTTTTCTTAGTCAAACCAAATATGCATTAGAATTGATAAAATGGTTTAATATGGATGGTTCAAAAGCTATTAATACTCCTTTAAGTACCTCTACTAAGTTAGACATGGACGAAAGTGGAGAAAACTTTGATCAAAAACCTTATAGAGATATAATAGATAGTTTACTATACCTCATCGTAACCAGACCGGACATTATGTTTAGCGTAGGACTCTATGCTAGATTTCAATCTAATCCTAAGCTATCTCATCTTAAAGCAGTTAAAAGAATTCTTAGATATCTAAAAGGAACCCCTAATTTTGGATTATAGTATCCAAAATCCAAAAACTTTGAATTAATTACTTATGCTAATGCGGATTTTGCTGGATGTAGAGAGGATAGAAAAAACACATCTGAAACATGTCAATTCTTAGGTCATGCACTTGTTTCTTGATCTTCTAAGAAACATAATTCAGTTGCATTATCTACAATCAAAACGGAGTATATAGCAGCTGATGCATATTGTGCACAAGTTGTATAGATGAAAAATACATTAGAAGATTATAAGATTCACCTTAAGAACATTCCTATAAAATGTGATAACACAAGTGCAATATGTTTAACAAAAAATCCAATTCAACACTCTAAAACTAAATATATTGACATTAGGCAACATTTCATAAGAGATCATATTAATAAACATGACATATCTTTAGAGTTTATTGATACGAAATATCAATTAGCCAATATATTTACAAAACCTTTAAATAAAAAATAATTTGATTTTATTAAAAGAAAGTTAGGGATGTTAAATTGTCCGAATACATGAGTTTCTTGGATATCCTTTCCGGACTTTTCTCCATTTTTTTAATAAAGCTTTCATGAGATTATTTTATTTCGTAAATAAAGCTTTCATGAAATCTGGAATATTAAGTTACTTGGTATCAAATTTGCTTCATACCCTTGCTCCATCACTTAATGATTTTTGATACACTTAGTCCCTTCACTCATAGAATTCATTGACAAATACATCTCTCATGGATTTCAATCTTGTGAATTTTTATTGAGAAACGGATTTGATTTATGAAATTTTATTTGTGAATTTTTTTCTTCATATGATGCTCCTTTCCCATGAATTCTTCCTTACTCTTCTCATAAAAGAATAATTTTATGAATTTTTAGTATTTGATCGCTTGCAAGAATGGGGATTTGTTTCCATATGGAAATCTTGATCCTTTTCATAAATCCCTTCTCCTTATTGAACTAGAAGCTTGATTTAATGAAGCTCATTTAGTTTCATTTGACTTGTTTCAAATCCTTTTATGAATTTGGTTCTTGATGAATTCCTTCCTTACTCTTCTTTCTCTTCTTATTTTTATGACAAAGAAGAAAAGAAATTTGCACATCTCAAGATGAACCAAAAAAGCTTTTATGCATCTAAAGTAAAAATGTTAGCTTATCCAAAAGCAGTTATCATGCGAAGTTTTTGCTTATCTTCTCATTTTTGCTAACTTGGATAAACTAGTGTGGAACTTGCTTGATTTTTTTTTTACCACCACACTTGCATTGTTGAATGGTTCTCCTTTTTGTTGATGACAAAGGGGGAGAAATGTGGTAAATTGATGATAAATTACCATTATGAATGTTTGAGATAAATATATAAAATATATCTTATCATAAATGCTTGTATGTTTTGCGAATGCTTGAAATATAATTGGAATCATCAAATACATCACAACACATTACAAATGATTGAAATATATCAAAATGTATTTCATATGCATCTTTGATACTTCAAATGTTTCATGAATACTTGATAATTGTCTATCATTATGATAAGGTATCTTGAGCTTAACTTGCTATTTACAATTGATATCATGCATTAGAATGATGAATTGTCATCTTTTATCGAGAATTGTTATCTTGATAAATTTCATATTTGAAATTTGTATCATACTAAACGTGAGGCAATTAGATTGACCCACGTGGCCTTCTATCGTTATAGGTAGGAACCGATTCCCGGTGTAGGTTGAGTTAGTCGAGTCCCTCGAGACTCACCTATATCATGATTCGCTATCTTGCTTACAATATAGAGATATCACCGGTGACCTGAGGACATGGTATGCTTGGTCGAGTCCCTCGAGGGTATATCATCAAATCGGACTCATCTTGTAACGAAGGTGTTGACTTAACCGAGCATCATGGTTGGTCGAGTCCCTCGAGACCATGGTGATTCGGAGGCCGAATAGGATGGGAATCATAAGGAGTTATGATTGACAAGAGTGCCTACCTTTTGGGCTTAGTGTGATTGGTCGAGTCCCTCGAGGTTACATTAAGATGCTGATTGGATCCTGATCCCCACTAGAAGTCTACCGGAGACTTCCGTTTCACGTGCTGAGGGTGTCGCATGACTCGCTAGTAAAATAGTGGGAGCATATTAAGATAGAAGTCCATATCTTGATAGTTTATTTTTTGTAAAATCTGCATGTTATTCATTTCTACTGCATCTTTATTTTTAGAAAATGTC
>LVTN01001142.1:88276-98735 GCA_001649415.1 Musa itinerans
TGCATACATGCAATAGTTAATATAAAGTGATATATGCCAAAATATAATAAGCAAAAAGATTCCGTATCAAGTCACACGTGCCATCACTCACGTGATTGGCTTGCAGGGCACATATAACTAGCACGAAGTCCCATTAAGAACGCCTGCATTATCAAAGAGGGATGAGAGTCGGGTAGCCCCCGGATTTCAGTAGCAAAACAAGTCACGAAATGAGAAAGTGGCTCGTCGTCGAGACCGAGGAGCAAGGCTGTAGACGGCATCGGTCACATGCTGGCTAGGAAGTTGAGCTTGAACTCCTTAGCTAATTGGTCGAAGGAGACGATGGAGGCCGGTCTAAGTCGGTTATACCACATCTGAGCCAGGCCTCGAAGTTGTTGAATCTCGTATTTTGATGATGAAACCACTTGATATGTGTTTATGTTTTAATCTGCGTTTTGAGTGACGCAGGATGCTTCGATCAGGATGAGACAATTAAAGTAGGAAGAATCATGTTGTGCCGGAGGAACATGTCAGAAGATTGGACGTCGGGCCGGTGGATCGGTCGGCGTATCGACAGAAGGTTTCGGGCCGTGGATTCGGGCATCGGGCCAAGAAGAGCGGATATTGCGCCAAGGATATCGGAGTTGCGGAGTCAACTGGCCGATTGGGCGATAGGCCGCACGAGAGGATGATGCGCCGAAGAATCGGACGAAGCGTCGAGGGACCAATGACATGCCGGACAACTTGGTTAATTGCTTAGGGATTAATTGTCTCGATTGAAGTTTTGTTTTAAGTGTGTAGGATTAACTACGATGAAAGTAAGACATGCAGCAGGAGTTGCGCCGGAGTCAAGACTATGATCATGTTGGGAGTTCGAGAGTTCGACGGAAGTCCGGACGGTTGTCGGAGGTTCTGCGGGAACAAATCCGAGAAGTCCTGGTGCTTGCCAAAGAAGCTCGTCGGAACTCGCCAAGTGGATCGTCGCAAGTCCAGGAGTTTGCCGGAAGTCCGTAGGAGCATCGTCGAAGGTTCGTCGGATGTTCGTCGGAAGATCGCCGGAAGCTCGCCGGAAGAAGCGATTGACGCATCGGAGCAAGCTGCAGTATATGCCTTAAGAAAGGTCGTAGTTAGCACAGTGATTAAGTTAGAAATGGGAGGTGATCCCATTAACTTAATCTTGGGGCAATTGGGCCCCTGAAAGACACGAATTGGGCCGAATGGATCAGCCCATTCGGACCCAGAATTTTGGCCAGCGGTGGCACCGCCTGGGTGGGCGGTGGCACCGCCCGAGCTCAGTTTCCGAGCTCTGGCTGGGCGGTGCAATCGCCCCTGACAGGCGGTTGAACCGCCTGAGCTCAGTCTTCGAGCTCTGGCTGGGCGGTGCAACCGCCCCTGTCAGGCGGTTGAACCGCCTGAGCTCAGTCTTCGAGCTCTGGCTGGGCGGTGCAACCGCCCCTGACAGGTGGTTGAACCGCCTGAGCTCAGTCTTCGAGCTCTGGCTGGGCGGTGCAACCGCCCCTGACAGGCGGTTGAACCGCCTGAGCTCAGTCTTCGAGCTCTGGCTGGGCGGTGCAACCGCCCCTGTTAGGCGGTTGAACCGCCTGAGCTCAGTCTTCGAGCTCTGGCTGGGCGGTGCAACCGCCCCTGACCGGCGGTTGAACCGCCTGAGCTCAGTCTTCGAGCTTTGGGAGGAGGTGCAACCGCCCCTGTTAGGTGGTTGAACCGCCCAGGGCTCAGTCTTCGAGCTCTGCCAGGCGGTGCAACCGCCGTAGTCAGGCGGTGCAACCGCTTGATCCCGGAATTCCGGGATTTGATCGTTTTGAGCTCCAAATTTGAACTGGGTTGGGGCCTATAAATACCCCACCCATTCAGCACTGAAAAGTAAGAGACATACACCGAATTCTTGATCTTTTCTGTGATTCTAAAGAGCTCAAATTTGTGTTAAGTTCAAAAGTTCTCCTCTTTCTGTTCTTTAAGTCTTGAGTTGTAAAGAGAGGAGAGAAAGGTTCTGTAAGGGTTGTCTCCTGAGCCCGTCAAAAGGAGTGAAACTGTAAAAGGGCAGTTGGCCTTCGCCTATTGAAGGAAGGCCTCTAGTTGACGTCGGCAACCTCGTCGGTGGAGGAAGCCAAAAGTGGAGTAGGTCAAGACTGACCGAACCACTCTAAATCTCTGGTTTGCTTTTACTTTGAGCACTTTATCATTACTGCAAACCTCCTACATAGCTACTGCTCTCTGCGCTTTTACGAACAAGCCTCTAAGCTCTGATCTTTCTGAATCTGCATTCAAACGCAAATCGGTGTTTTCGTATGATCTTTACATTGCAGTTTACGTTTACGTTTTGATTCTATTTATAACTGCAAACTGTCTCCTGCGCTTTTACGAACGAGTTTTTAAGTTCAGATCTTTTCAAAACTGCGTTTTGACGTAATCTGCTTTTAAACGTAAAACTACGTTTAGACGTAAAACTGCGTTTAGACGTAAAACTGCGTTTAGACGTAAAACTGCGTTTAGACGTAAAACTGCGTTTAGACGTAAAACTGCGTTTAGACGTAAAACTGCGTTTAGACGTAAAACTGCGTTTAGACGTAAAACTGCGTTTTAGACGCAAACTGCGTTTAGACGTAAAACTGCGTTTTAGACGCAAACTGCGTTTAGACGTAAAACTGCGTTTTAGACGCAAACTGCGTTTAGACGTAAAACTGCGTTTTAGACGCAAACTGCGTTTAGACGTAAAACTGCGTTTTAGACGCAAACTGCGTTTAGACGTAAAACTGCGTTTTAGATGTAAACTGCGTTTAGACGTAAAACTACGTTTTAGACGTAAACTGCGTTTAAACGTAAAACTGTGTTTTAGACGTAAACTGCGTTTAGACGTAAAACTGCATTTAGACGTAAAACTGCGCTTTGACGCAAACTGTATTTGAACGTAAACTGCACTTAATCATAAGTGATCTTAGAATCGGCTTTTGCATCAAAATAGTCTTTATCGAACGAACGCAGCTTTTGTTTTTAATCGCTGAAAGATTTCCGCTGCACTAATTCACCCCCCCCTCTTAGTGCTCTCGATCCTAACAGCTACGACAGCGACGGTGGCTGCGGCAGCTATGTTTGGGAAAGAAAAGAAGGAATGAGAGAAGGGAGAAAGGAAGTAGCACAGTAAACGGAACTGCGGCGGTGGCGGTGGACAGCGACGGTGGCTGCGGCAGCTATGTTTGGGAAAGAAAAGAAGGAATGAGAGAAGGGAGAAAGGAAGTAGCACAGTAAACGGAACTGCGGCGGTGGCGGTGGCTGCTGCTGCAACCGTGGCTGCGACTATGACTATGGCAACTACGGCTGGGAAAAAGAAGATAGGTGCAGAAAATGAAACAGGAAGAGGAGACGGAGGAAAAGTAGTAGAAGGATTTAGGCTTACACCTTCTTCAGATCTTCAAATCAAAGTCTTTGAAAGGCAAGTGTTTCGATCCTTTCTATTACAAGTTTTCTAATCTTTCCTATTGCAAGTATCATGATCTTTCCTTAATGCAATTTTATCTCTGCATTTGCTTTGAATTTGAAGAACTTTGAATTGTTCTAGCCTTGTATTTGATACATGTCTTGTTTAGACGTAATGATTTGAATCTGTGAAACTTTTGAGATTTTGACCTTTCTACCTTGTTATGGTTATAATTTCCTGCACTAATCTCTAATTTGGGAAAAACCAAATTTATCCGAAAATAGACTTGTGAAGCTTTCCTTGATAGCTTATCTGAAGAATTTAAAGTAAATTTTCCTACCCAAACTTCTATTTCAAATGAGCCTATGGATTCTGCAAAACAGGGATCGTAATTTCTGACCTTTAGATACTAAATTACTTATAAGTCCTTGTTGGAAACTCTGATTTATGCAAAACTTACTTCATTGGAAACTAGACTTGTAGATATTTCTTTTGTTTTATGAATTCAAAAAATTAGAATCCAAATACCTACTTAGTTATCTATTGAACCTGACCCTATGAATTCTGCAAAACAGTGATTTTGTTTTCTGACCATTGGTTACTAAATCAATTGTAACTTTTTGTTGGAAACTTTGATTCATATGAAACTTATTTTATCTAAAAATAAATTGAAATGTCTTTCTACAATAGCTTTCTTGAGTATATTGGAGTATAATTGATAGTTTGAAGTATTTGTTCAATGTGCCTCTCGAATTGTGCTAGAAATAAAGCTTTGGACGATTTCGCATATTCTAGTTTCATTCGTTTGGAAATTGATTTCATTTAGCTTTCTTCATTCAATTGAGCTTTATATTATTGCTTTGAATTCTTATATACTCTTGTCCTTTAATTATTTGCATTCTTGAAACCTATTGTGTAAAGTTTATGCTGTATCGTATTGACTCGTATTGGCACATGTATATCCCATTGTTCTGCATTTGCTTTCGATATGTGCCTTTTCCAGTTTTATTCCTTTGGACATTGAATTCATCTATCCTTCTTATTTCAATTGAGCTATATATGATTGCTTGGAATTCTTGTATGCTCTTGCTTTCATTTCCTTTCAAATCTGAATACATTTGTGAAAGATTATGTTTGTATCGTATTGTCTCGTAAAGGCATATGTACATTTTGTTGTTCCGCATGTGCTTCTAATATGTGCAAATTTTATTGTTCGCACTATCCTTTGTACTCTGGTGTTTGTGGGATAAATGTGAACCTTTGCTAGAAATGGTAAAGGGAGATATGCTTAGAGCTCGCGATGCTCTACCGGCCCCCTATGACTTTACTCAGACGTGGGTGGATGGAGCTCCCAAACGTGGGAGACTTATGTTTGGTGGTCATTCAGAAATAGATGTATCATATTATGTTATGGTCTCACTTCACCTTCTATGTGTTTGATATGATATCCAGAGCTTTGGTTGTGTTTCTATGCATGCTTCGGATAAGAATGATATGAATGCAACGTCAAATTCGACGTTTGAGCTTCTGTTTCATATTTGTTCTTTGATATACTCCAATATGGTTTATATGTCATTGATATGCTTTAAAATATTTCATATACCATTGATATATTCCGAAATATTTCATTTGTTATTGATGATGTTTCATCTGCTATTGTTATGCTCTGAAATGTTCCATATGTCATTGATATGCTCCAGAACATTTTCATACGTTATTGATATGCTCCAATTACTCTGTGCTCCATTTGTTATGAACCAAATATATTTTAAATGGAATGACATTTGCGATTCTGTATCTAATGAGATGGTACCCTAAGAGTTCTTGTATTCTGCCTTGCATTGTGATACCTTGTCTGTTTGAAATTATCCTTTTTCATTCTAGATATATTTTGTCACTTGTTGAGCTCTTTTTAGCTCACTCTGTTGCTATATAAATCTTTCAGGTCAGCTTGTCACTCTTTGAGATATTTGAATTGGGCTGAGGTAGTGGAGAGCTATTCAGAGCTATCCATTTCGTTTACAATGATATGAACTAGTGATAAATGATTGGAGTTCTGATTGTATAATTTGTTTAGCTTGTGGATTTATAAGTGTTGTTAATGTTTTGCTAAGTTGGTTTGAGTTTTCATAAATGTGAATTATCGAGTGATGTGATATGTGATTATAAACTGCATAAGTTTTATGGGTGTGAATTTGACTGAATGTTTCTTAGTGTCCTCAAATGTTAGTTTGGATCCGAAATTGGTTTGTGATGAATTTTTTTTTTAATATTATAGATTATTTGAGGGGGCGTGATAGTTTGTGGGTGATACACCGTACTCGTTTTCATTTTAGTGCCTTGCATCTGGAATAATTCTGTCCAAAATTTGCTCGTGAAGACCCTATCATGATCACTTACAATAGATCTTGGCATCCCATGCAATTTTACAATATTCTCCATAAAGATTCAAGCAATGCTAGAAGCAGTGTAGGGATTATGAACAGCGTAAAAGTGAGCATACTTTGTAAGGCAATCCACCACGACAAAAATGGTATCTTTTCCTTATGATAAGGGAAGCCCTTCGATGAAATCCATCGATATATCAGTCCATATTGAGTCCATATTGAGCATACTTTGTAAGGCGATCCACCACGACAACAGCATAAAGCTTTCCGGGACTTGCCACTGTCTCACTATTATGTCGCTGACATACATCACATTGTGTCACAAATTTAGTAATAATATTTTTCATCCCCACCTAATAAAAATTTTGCTTAATTCTCTTATAGGTTTTAAGGAACCCGGAGTGTCCGACCGCAAGTGTAGAATGCATCTCTTGAAGGATGGTCTTTATGCAAGTAGAATTTGGCACAAGTACAATGCGTCCTTTATAGCACAATTGTTTTGAGTCCCAATTATAATGAACCATAGAGTTTGGTGTTTCCTCCAATTTTTTTATGATCTTACTGGTCTTCGAATCTTCCTACCATTTTCTCTTAATATCTTCAACGAAGTCACTGGTCGGAAGTGAAACGGCCGAAAATTCAGCTTGCTCGGTTAGCCGCGAAAGCGTATTTGCAACAACATTCTCTTTCCCCTTTCTATAAGTTATTTCATAATCATATCCAAGATGCTTTGTTACCCATTTTTGCTACTCGGGGGAAGATATCTTCTCCTCTAAGAAATATTTTAGGCTTTTATGGTCGGTCTTGATTTGAAAGTGTCGCCCGATCAAGTATAATCTCCATTTGGCCACTGTATGCACAATCGCGAGCATCTCATTGTCGTAAATAATCATCCTAAGATGGGAAGGAGATAATGCCTTACTGGTATAAGTGAGGGGGTGGCCATCTTGCATTAGTACAGCATCAATTCTGACTCCGAAGGCATCGGCTTCAATAACAAAAGTCTTGTCGAAGTCAGGTAGCGCTAGTAGGGGCATTATCATCATTGCGGCTTTAAGTTCATCAAAGGCAGTGGTAGCTTTGTCCGACAATTGGAAAGTATCTTTTTTCAGTAAGGAAGTAAGGGGTGCATTGATCTTTCCATTGTTTTTCACGAACTTGCGGTAGTAGCCTGATAAACTGAGAAAGCCACGTAGCAATTTTATGTTCCTCGGGGTCGGCCAGTTCTACATTGCCTCAATTTGGAGGGGTCCACCACCACACCTTCCTCTGATATTATATGCCCAAGATATTCCATCTTATGTTGAAGAAAGCTGCACTTCAATTTTTTGACAAAAAGAACATGTTCTTGTAAAATCGTCAAAACAAGTCGTAAGTGTTGAAAATGACTTTCAAGAGAAGGGCTGTAAAAAGGATATCATCGAAGAAAACTAGTACAAACTTACGAAGATAATTCTGGAAAATATCATTCATAAGGCTCTGGAAGGTGGAGGGAGCATGGGTGAGACCAAAGGGCATTACCATAAATTCATAGTGGCCGGTGTGTGTTCGAAAGGCGATTTTCGGTATGTCTTCTTCACACACTCGTATTTGATGATACCCGGATAAAAGGTCCAGCTTTGTGAAGACTCGTGCTCCCTTTAATTCATCAAGCAATTCATCTACTACTGGAATAGGATATTTTTCCTTGACGGTTATGCCGTTGAGAGCTTGATAATCAATGCACATTCGTCATGTTCCGTCCTTCTTTCGTATGAGGAGCACCGGTGAAGAGTAGGGGCTGCAACTTGGCTGAATAATTCATGTTTCGAGCATCTCTTTTATAATCCTTTCTATTTCATCCTTTTGGAGATGTGGATACTAATATGGTCGAGTATTTTCTAGCGGTTTACCCGGAAGAATCGGTATACAATGATCATGCCGATGGGTAGAAGGTAGGTCGCGTGGTTCATCAAATATATCTGAAAATTCAGCAAGCAATAGAAGTAGGTTTGAATCTTTAAATTCTATTGGCTCTCCCTTAGATTGTAGCTTAAGTTGTACCAAAAAGTCGTTGCATACTTTGTGCAAAACCTTCTCCATTCGTTGTGTGTAAATCATCGTTAAGTCGCCCGTATGTTTCCCGTGTAATATCACTTGTTTTCCCTTACTGTAAAATTTCATAATTAGTTTCATAAAATTTCAAGAAACATTGCCTAATGTTGTCAGTCATTCGATGCTAAGCATGGCCTCATAATCATTAAGAGGGAGGAGGAAGAAATCTGCAATTCTCTCTTGGTCCTGCAGTAACAATTTCACCTATGGGCACCTATGATCACACTTCAAAATTCGTTCGTCGGGGACCTTAACGTCAAACTCAAACCTACTGTAATTCTTGATAAGTAAGGCCATTCGGACAGCAACCTTGCTGTTCATAAAATTATTAGTGCTCCCAGTATCAATAACAACAGTGATAGGTTGTTGCTTCAAATGTCCTCCCACTTTCATCGTTTGCGGGTTCGCGTAATCGGCAAGGGCATGCATCGTAATATCAGCCGGCAGTTGTTCTTCATCCGTGACCTCTTCCTCATGCTCCTAGACCTCCTCCTCCATGTCTTCAATATTAGGATCAAGAGCAGCACTAAGAGGGGGGGTGAATTAGTGCAGCGGAAAACTTTCACGATTTCATAAAATTATTTATTTCGTTTAAAATCGATTCTGATGAAAATGGTTTTGATTCAATCTGTTTCGGAGAGAAGTGGAACTTGAAAACTTTCATAAAAGTGCAAGAGAATATGAAGGAGGTTTATAGTAAAGTAAATTGCACAAAGTAAATGCAAATCGAGTTTTAGAGTGATTCGGTCAATGTGACCACATCCACTTTCGGATTCCTCCTCCGACAAGGTCTTCGGCATCCACTAAAGGCCTTCCTTCAATAGGCGAAGGCCAACCACCCTTTATAGCTCTTTCTCCTTTTGCCGGGCTTAGGAGACAACCCTTACAAGTCTCACTCTTCTTTCTTAGATGGTTACAAGGCTAAGAGGTGAAGGAGGAGAACTCTTTACTTTTATAACACTTTAAGGCTCAAGAACTCAAGATTATGCTAATAGGTTTCGTGCACTTTCATGCAAAAAAGGGTGGGGTTTTTATAGGCCCTAATGGCTTCAAAATTGGAGCCAAAAAGTATCTAATCCTGGATTTTTGGGGTCCTAGCGGGGCCACCGCCATTACTGGGCAGTACTACCGCCTGACACCTTACACTGGCTGGTACCAACGCCTAGTCTAGGTGGTATGATCGCCTGATAGAGCTTGGAGACCGAGCTCTAGCGTACCACCACTAGCAGCATTAATTGCTGGTGGTACCACCACTTGATAGGGGCGGTACCACCGCCCAGAATTCCTGGGAGACCGAGTCTCCCAAGCGGTGCCACCGCTAGCCAGGAATTCAGGGGCTGAATGAGTTGCTCCATTTGGCCCAATTCAGCCCTATTAAGGGCCCAATTGGCCCATAATTAACTTAGTGGGATTACCTCCCAATCCTAACTTAATTTACACTCTATCTACGATAGCTAAGACCTAATCATAACACTTCTTGTTCCGATGCATCAATTGCTCTTCCGACGAGCTATTGGCGAACATCCGACGAACTCTCGGCAATGCTCCAGCGGACTCCCAGCAAGGTCCCGGACTTTACGACGATCTTCTTGGCAAGCTCCGATGAGTTTCTTTAGTAAGCTCCTGGACTTCTCGGTTGGTTCCGGCAGAACTTCCGGCGAACGTCCAAACTTCCAGCGAACTCTCAAACTCCCAATAAGATCTCGATCTTGACTCCGACAACACCTGCCTTATGTCTTGCTACTATCATTGTTAATCCTAAATACTTTTCTCAACATATAGATTAGATCAAACAATTTACAATTGACTTCATCATCAAAATCTGAGATTCAACAATCTCTCTCTTTTTGATGATGACAATCAATTGATGACGGAGTTAACCATAACTCCCCTATCTATATACCATACTTGAGAAAAGACATTCTAGAATTCAAGGCCTTTATATTCAAGAATCAACCCGGTAAGATAAGTTCATTTAAACTTATCAATATGCACTTCATGATTCCTATCATGATCTAACATTTTCAAAATGTGATGCCAAGCCATGACATCCATTTTCAAGTATGATATTTCAAATATGAAAGATGACACAGATAGCAATTCATCATTCTATAGCAAGATATCCAATGTAAAATTGTAAGTTAAGCTCTAGATATCTTATCATAATGAAAGGAATTTGTCAAGCAAACATTTCAAGTATATATGATGAAATACATTGCATACATTTGTCATCAATTTACCACATTTTGGTATTATTTCTCCCCCTTTGTCATCAACAAAAAAGAGAACAATTCAACGATGCAAGTGTGGTAAAAATTCATGCCACATTTTAATTTGTAAAAATTCATACCAATTATATTACAAGCATTCATGGTATCATTCAAAAGTTCTCAACATTTAAAAGTTATTATTATCAAAGAGATAGCTTCCATCAACTTCCCCCCCTTTTTTCATCAAAACTTTGCATGAAAAGGGAAAGAAGGAGGAAATCCATTAAGAACCAACTTTGTGAGAACATAAACTCTAACTAAAATGATGCTTCAATTTTGACACAAAGTAGGGATTC
>LVTN01001143.1:35598-48062 GCA_001649415.1 Musa itinerans
CCCCCCCCCCTCTTAGTGTCGCTCTTGATCCTAACAATATCCACTAACTGTCAAACATGAAATAAAAATAATATTTTTGATAATAAAATGAACAAAATAGCATGCATCCAATGCAATAATAGTTCCACCAGACAAATGTAGGGTGACCTCGCCAATAGCTACTATAGCAACTTTTGATCCATTGTTCATCTTGAGGTCCATCTCGCCTCTTGCCAATCTCGTAGGTTTTGTCAGAACCTGCAACGAATTGCAAATATGATAAGCACTATCGGTATTTAATACCCATGTGTTATCATAAGAGTCTAACAAATGGAGATTGATCATGAATGTACCTGAAGCTTCTCCAAACTTCTGTTTTGCCCTCTCTGTAAAGTACTTTTTGCAGCTCCTCTTTCAGTTCTCATCTTTGCCATAGTGGAAGCACTGGCCTTTATCCTTTGTTGGGTTTTTCTTAGCAATCTTTGCTTTACCTAGTCTGCCCTTGCCCTTGCCCTTCTTAAGGGACTTTTCTACCTTTCTATTCTTTCTGGTCTCACCAGCATAGAGAACCGGCTTCTCTTTCTTGATGGTGCTCTCTACCTCCCTCAACATATTGAGGAGCTCAAGGAGAGTCACCTCAAGCTTATTCATATTAAAATTTATTATGAACTTAGAAAAGGAATCTAGTAGGGACTGAAATACAAGGTCTACACATAGGTCATCTTCTAGGACCATTCCTAGACCTATGAATTTCTCAATCCACTCAATGATCTTAAGGACATGGTTCTGAACCGGTGTCCCCTCAGTCATCCTAGCACGAAAGAGACTTTTAGATATCTCATATCGTTGAGTCCTTCCCTATTCCTCAAATAATTTTTAGAGATATAAGAATATGGATATGACATCCATATTTTCATATTGTCTCTGTAACTCAGGAGTCGTAGAGCCCAACATGTAACATTGAGCAAGAATGGAATCATATTTGTACTTCACGTAGTGAGTGATCTCATCCTCACTTGCCCCTTCCTCGGGCGTAGGCACTGTATCAAGGATGTACGTAATTTTCTCCATTGTGAGAATGATTCTCAAGTTGCGGAGCCAATCGGTGTAATTTAAACCAATGAGGCGGTTAATATCAAGTATGTCACGTAAGAGAGTTGAGTGCGACATATTTATGAAAATGAAGATGTAGCAGAAATAAATAATATACAGATTTTATAAAAAAATAAATAATTAAGATAAGGACTTCTATCTTAATCTACTTCCACTATTTTCTCGTGAATCACACAACTCCCTCTGATATGTGAATCGGAGACCCCTAGCAAATCTCTAGTGGGGATCGGGATCCAATCGACGTCTTAACGTAACCTCAAGTGACTCGACCAATTATGCTAAGTCGTAAAGGTATGCAACTCTTGCCAATCACAACTCCTTATGATTCCTATCCTATTCGACCTCCGAACCACCTTGGCCTCTATTAAATCTCAATTTTGACGATGAAATCAATTGATAAATTGTTTGATCTAATCTATATGTTGAGATAAGTGTACAGGACTAACTACGATAATGGTAAGGCATAAAGCAAAATGTTGGGCCGAAGTCAAATATCAGACAATACATCGAAGATTTGGACTATGTGCTAGTAGTTCGCCAGAAGCTCGCCAAGAGTTCATTAGGAGCTCGTCGAGAGTTTGTCAGGAGTTCGCTAAGAGTTCGTCGAGAGTCCGCTGAGAGTTCGTCGAGAAGTTCACCGGAAGCTCGCCGAGAAGTTTATCGGAAGAACAATTGACATACCGGACCAAGATTGCTTAGTTAATGTCTTAAATTATCATAGTTAGACCTTAAGTTGAGTTAGGATTGAGAGGTAACCCCACTAACTCAGTTAGGGGCCAATTGAGCCTTTAACAGGGCTGAATTGGGCCGGTTAAACAGCCCATTCAACACCTAAAGTCATGGCCGACGGTGGCACTGCCTAGGACTCAATCTCCCAGGTGGTTTAGGCGGTGGTACCGTCAGCAGTTATTACCTACCAAGTAATGGTACCGTCAGAGCTCAGTCTTTGTGAACTTTGTCAAGTGATGGTACCGCTAAATTGGGCGGTAGTACTACCCAATGTTAGAGTGTCAAGCGGTGGTACCACCCAGTACTAATGGTACAGAGCTCAGTCTCCGAGAACTCTGTCAAGTAGTGATATCGCCCAATGTCAAGGTGTCAAGCAGTGGTACCGCCCACTACTAGAGGTGGTATCGCCCAGTACTAGCAGTGGTACCGCCAGTACCCCGAAAATCCAAGATAAGATATTTTTTGGCTCAAATTTAGAAGCTATTGGGGCCTATAAATACCCCACTCTTTTCTGCATAAAAAGATAACAAAGTGCAATCAAAGTGTGAAAAAAACTCTAAGTGTTGGGGTGTTAAAAGTGTTGTAAAAGTGAGAAGAGTCCTCCTCCTCCCTCTCTTTAGCTTTGTAATCATCCAAGAAGAGGTGTGAGGCTTATAAGGGTTATCTCTTAAACACGTGAAAAGGAGAAAACACTGTAAATAGGTGGTTGGTCTTCGCCTATTGAAGGAAGACCATTAGTGGATGCCGGTGACCTCGACAGAGGAGGAATCAGAAGTGGATGTAGGTCACAATAACCGAACCACTATAAATTCCGGTATGCTCATTTCCATTCTACTTTTCATTTGTGTCATTACTTTCTAAGTTAATTGCTAGTTCATTTACTCTAAAATTAAGTACTTTCCGAGATTGGTTTTCACTGAACGAATATCTTACAAAACCGATGATTTTTTTCGTTATACTAATTCACTCCCCCTCTTAGTGACGTTCTTGATCCTAACAATTTCATCATCAAAATTCGAGATTCAATAAATATCAATACTATAAATATGATAATTAAAATCTATGTCAAGAAAATATAGTTCAAGATTTGGTACACTCTATTTTCTTTGGATGGAAACTATCATACTAAGTGAAATTTAAGCCTTTAAAGATACTTTGCCTTAACATGAGAGTACTGAGCAGTTTATTTCAATAAATATTTTATATTTTAATAATTATAAAATTTATGATTTGTGAAAGATTGTTAGAGATTTTATTTTAAAAATAGAGATCTCAAATTTTATTTTATTTTATTTTATTGTTTATTTATATCATTATCTTGTGTCCTTATGATTATTAGTATTTCCTAATAGCTACATATCTAACTCTGTATATATATAAAAAAAAGATGAATGGGAATGGATTCAACCACAAAACTACATGAATGGGTAGAATTATTCCTTAGATAATGGTGTTTTTTAAACTGATCATTTCTATTTTGTTAATTAAATCGGATTTAATTTTATCATTGAGTTTTTGATCCCAACAGAAATCTTCGAGGCTCTTAACAATGACACAAGAAGCATTCGATCTCCCTTTACATTTAGGCCAGATTTTATTTTATGTCACCTCCCTGAATTAAAACGACATAAAATTAGGATGTAAGTGACCAAAATCCATTGAATCGTAACTCATAAAACATAATCTACGTTTATGAATATATCTTCAAAGAAGGTTTTAGGTTCCATTCTAATATCTTAAGCATTTGAGATTTGTGCCCACCCAATTTAAAATATTTATCACGGCAGATCAGGAGTTTGAAACATGTATTCATTCATTTTATTTCGTCCACATTTGTACAAATTTGAGATGCGCATTTTATCCCTCTTTATTTCGCCAGCATATGTACTCGTTAATTGGCTTACACCATGTAGTTGGCGTCATGTCCTTTTGGACTTGCAAGAAGGGATATTAGATAATATATTATATTCTTTTTTTAATAACTTAAGTTTCTAAATTATATCATACTCATAAGAAGGAAGAGCAGACAAGCAGCTCCTCCTTATATATCTATTAGAGTTTAGATCAGACTCTTTCCTAATAGTCTAAGCTTTTAGGATTATTGATCTCCTCCTATCAGATAATGTCATGAATTTGAATCCTATATCTATCTCTTCAAAAAAAAAAAAAAATGTATGCGCTTGTTCTTCACTCAGAATTTTGTATTTACCCCCTTTTTTCGTGTTTAACCAACAAAAATATTTTTGCAATCACCATTGGTGCAGATTTCTCTAATTAGAAACAACCATTAGCAACAAAAAGAAAAACATTCGTTGTTGAATTCAAAGCGTATATACTCGAGCTGATCAATTTTGTAGAAGTCTGGGAATATATTTAAATTATGGGCAAGAAGTCGTCTATCGATGTAGACAACTTCCAAAATTGAGCCTTATGGGGATCCCGATTCCCTTCATAGCCTCTGGTCTACTTTAGCCAACACTAATTTCCTTTTTTATTTGGTAAAAACATGTATTTCCTCCACCTCATCCAATTCAGTGACTGAGGGCAGTAGATATGCATAAGAACATCCAGAATCACATCACATCACATGATGTCTGTGGTTTGAGAAGAAAGCATGATACATGCATGCTCGATTCTGAGACATTCGCTACAAAGTCAACCTCATGCTTAGGCTCTCCTATCACAAGTAATTTTGTGGTGCATGCAAGCCACGTCTTAGATTCCACGACACCCACATATGATCCCAGCTTAGATTAGGTGCACTACCGAAGGTCAATTTGATCGTTGTCTTTTTCCACAGACAAACCAGACCAGAGTAGTGGGAGTAGCAATTATGAAGAGAATTTTTTGGGAACACCGCCATCCACTCTATTCGAGGATTGTTCTTAATCCTGCAACTGTCCTTTCTTTGCCCCAGGAAGGACCAGTTTCCTTTGCGAAGAAAGAACTGATCATTATTCTCCGTTAGAAATTATATATATATATATATATATAGATATATATAAATATATATATATATATATATATATATATATATTTTGCTCCTGCAAACCGATGACAATGTCTCAGTTTTGGTGTATAATTATTGGATCATTACTCTCTCATCGACCATACAAGAGATTTTTGCATCATTTCCAGAGTTTAAAGAGAGAAGGATATGGCCCTCTATAATTGCACCTCTTACAGCATAGAGCTATTGATTAGTCCCTGCAAAGAAGAACCAAAACCATCCCAGCAATCCTTTGAAGTATCCATGTTTCCATCCTGCCATGGAAGACCTGTCTGCACCTTGTTATCCCCTCCATCCATGGCTTTGCATGACCCTTGGCTAGTTGTTGCACTTGCTGTTGCGCCACTTAGTCCTCCCTCTTCCCTACTAACACCAGTTGCCATCTCCAGACCGCCATGGATTCCATAGCCATAGTAAAGGTTGTTGCTCAAGCCGCTTGGGCTTGTGATGTCAACAAAACCAGTTCTCAGGATGTCAAGGAAACCACCATTTGTTGGGGTTGGAGCAGATGGCATTGGGTCAGCGTCATGGTTATTGTCTTCCAGGCCAAACTGCTTCGCGAGTGGGTGATTTGGAAGTCCAGTAAAAGAGAAGGTGAGGTCAGTTGGATCATATGAAAGAGGTGGGGGGATGAGGGTAGGGAGTAGTGGGTTGGAGTGGGTAGAGGTGAGGTCTTGCTCTTGCGACTTCTTCGAGGAAGGGGAAGTGGAAGAGGAAGAGGAGGATCTCTTGTTCTTCCTGCATCCACCTCCCACTGGGACATTCCTGAGAGAGCCTCCCTGAGTCCAGTACCTCCGGCAACCCTTGCAGAAGTACCTGGGCTGGGAGAGGCTGTAGTTGTTGTAGTAACAGAACTTGGTGTTGGTGGAGGAACACCTGGGGCACTTCAGGGCTTGCTCCGGATGAGGCGTGAGCTTCCTATCCTGTTGCTGCTGAGTCAATCCATGGCTAGCCATTGCCTGTGGGTGCACAGAAAAAGCAATTAACATCCACACCAATAGTGACATTAGTTTTGAGTTATAGCTGCTTCCTTTCACTATCAAATTCTTTAATCCTTCTCTCTACTTCCATTCTTCTTCATCATGCATTTGGAAAACGGAGTCATGAACGACTGTCCTTAGAACCAAACCCCACATGGTGTACTTCAACTTTAATTTCAAGGGCTATAGTGGGATGTCAGCCTTTACAAAAGAAGCATTGGAAGTGGCATGTGAAGTAAAACAAGTGGCTAAATCCAAGAAGAAAGAAGATACTGGCTTACAAGAAGAAGAAGAACATTAGAAGATTCACAACATCAGATAGAAATTGAGGTCGAAATTGGAAGATATAGAATGATACCCAGATCATGTCTTGCAAAAGAGAAGGGAAAAAAATGCATATGATCAGTCAAATAGCTAAAACAAAAAAAGAACTCATCAAACACAAGAATGATCAATCTAGATATTAGCATATGCACTTGCAAGAGAGAGACGGGGGAGAGAGAGAGAGAGAGTGTGAGAGAGAGAGAACTGTAGCAGAACAGATGTTAGGAAAGTAAACAGGGATAAGGCCGGAAACAATTTCGACTTCTTCTTTCAGAAAATGAGAAAAAGTCTCTCTCCAGAAAAGAATTCTAGTTCAGTAGTGGAGGATGTCTGAGCAAACCCTGAGATACAAGGAAAAATCTCTTATCACAAAAAGAGAAAAGATCATCCAAATTGAAAGAGGAGGTAAACCAGCAAAATGATTACTTCAGTAGCAACAGATCTCTTTGAAAGAGGTGATGGCCTCCACACAAGGAAGATTCAAAAGAAATATAGGTGTAGGAATCTCCACTTCTATCAGCAAAACTGCATGACCAAATTAATCCCCTCAGTAGAAAGAATCATACACACAGAAAACCAATCAAACTCACCTGTGGATCACATCATAGAGTAGCCATAGAAATTTCAGCTCAGTATCACAATCTTTCTTCATAAGATTGAGAAAAATAACTGATACCATATAGATCCAACATAAAGGAAGCAAACTTTTACATGGATCAAGTAGGGGAAGAGTTAGACAGGAGGATACTCCCCGGGAAGGAGAAGCTAGATTAACCTAGTTTATTCATTTACAAGAAGAAAAAGATACCTTATTGGATACTGTAAATGGTTTTTTGGCCTGGTGTTCGTCATTGTTACCTGATGGCGAGCGTCGGAAATCTCCATGCATGCAGAAGAATGACCCTGGGAGAGATCAAGAGAGACAGCCACGAGAAGAGGTGTTTCTCCCCGGGAGAGGTCAGGCACGAAGGAGAAGAACCAAGTTTTCCTCCTCGACTCACTGATAAATGTGTGTGTGTGTGTGTGAGAGAGAGAGAGAGAGAGAGAGAGAGAGAAGGAATGATTAGGCCACGTACGAAACTATGAATGCATATGCCTTGCTCGACGAGGCATTGGGAAGAGGAAAAATAGATCGAAAAGAAGGGAAATTTCTTCTGGATCAGAGGCTGAGTATTAGAAGTGAAGGGTAGGGTGGGGAAAACTGTAAGTCGAACGGCTGAATCACGCCGGCATAGTTTCTGCGGTAACGTCATGCGTGGAGTCGCACACACGTCGAGCCTTTGGGCGACCACATTACCGCTGGAACTGTTTCTCGGGTGATTCATCCGGCCGCGCAAGTAATGCTGCCCGTGACGGGGGAGTGGGGGCCTCCACCCGGCTTGGCGTGGAGTGCGCGAACCGTAACGCTCCGGCTGCAGTGAGGGGGCCCCACCGCGTTCGCTACCACAAGGCGCTGTTAGTTACCGAGTGCTTCCGGTCCTGCGTGAGTACATCCCGATACCGTCGTCGTCCTCGAGAGGCATGCCAACGGTGACGGCCACTTCCATGCTCCCCAATACGTTTGGCACTTGCGATTTGTGGGGCGCTGTCCAAATCCGACTCACGAGATGGTCGTTGTGATGTTATCAAGTGCTTCCCAATGGCAGCGATCGTATTGCACAAGAAGAAGTAGCTGCATTTAGATGCATGGCTGTTCATTATTCGGATTCGGATTGGAATCGAATGGTCCGAATCAAATTAGACGGATCGGCCTGATCTCGTGCAACATTTGGTACACTGTTATCGTGATTTTCGTGGTGCCCGCAACTCAGTGCACGATATCGGAAAGGGACGAGTCGCGGCATAAGTCGTGCGACGGATTGGTGTGGTACATGCGACGACACGCCACCCGCCCATCCGTCGTGACTCGTATCGAGGCCGAAGTTGCGATCGGCGGCGAATATGGCACGCATCTCTCTCTCACTTTCTGGAAGACCAGGAGAGAGAAGCAAGGAAAGCAAGGAAAGAATAATGGAACGGGGGGCCCACGGTGGGTATGGTCGGTGGCGCGGGACCCAGCAGCGGGAAGAACCGATGCGGAAGCCCACGACTGCGTGACAGCCGGCCAAAGTCGTGTCCGACTCACGGCGAAAGGGAAGGGAATACGCCTGCCCTCACGCTTAGTTCGTCTCTCCCATACAATAATAAGACCGTGTGTGAAGAATCTAAGAAGCTTCGAATCTTTGACTGCAGCAGAGTGCATTATGCCAACCCGTGAAGGTTGAGGTGGTGAATTATATATATTTGACATTAGCTCGGCGTGTCGCATCTGCGTGATGATGCGATTCCATCATATCCTTTCGGATAGCACGCAGGCTGGGCGGTGCAACTTGTCGAATCGAAGACAGCAACCCGGTCAAAATTAGATTCTTGTTCCAATTGAGATGTATATAATCTGAACCTATTTCAATTAGATATGCAAATCTGATCTGACCCATATAACATGACGGTAGATAGAGCAGACATTAGGATCGAGCCAAGATGGACTGGATCAACTTGCCATCGACCGCATCAACCAAGTCTTGTCATCCCATTATCGTCGCTACATTAGTGTCTTACTTGCAAGACCCCGTACGAAGAGATCGACACGACTATGTCAGTTGGATCCTATTCGTTAAACTCAAATCCGACCCACTTTCATGTCAATCTAGCCACCAAGTCCAAATACAATGAACTCCAATCCCGGCCTGTTGATTTCATGTTGTTTTCAGAAATGCACATACCACTCAGGTACTGTGGATTCATGGATTGAAGAGACTTTTTTGTTCTATTCTCATGTCAATATTCTTTGCACAAAAGGCTATTTGTCCATAAAATGGTCATACAATGAATCCTTTGTAAAATATGCTGCAAACATAAGCGGCCAGATCCAGAATGGTTATTAGAATGCTAATTGGAGATCCATGTTTGTATACCAGTAGAGCTGGTACAATAGGCTCATGAGATTAACAAATGTGTCCACGTCGAGTACAGCATTCAAGACTATGGTCTAGAGGTTAACCTAACATTGGTTGAGGCATATCCTCTCAGTAGCTCTATATTTGGAGCTGGTCCAAACAGATCCTTGTAACTCAGTTCATGATATCATTCGATTCTACCTTATAAATTGGTTGGGATTGGTCTGAACCAATCGAACTTAACCAAAGTTGGTCAATTTTAGCCAGTTCGAGCCAAATTGACAATCACTCAAAAAATAAAGTGTGAGGGGAAGGAGAAGAAAGAAGTTGACATTGGAGAAGATGCATGAAACAAAGGAGAAGACACATCCAAATAAATATATTCCTCAAAGAAAAGTCAGTTAAAGGTGCTCTGAAGTCCCATCAAATGATGACACATGTTGATCTATCAAATATATTAGAAAAATTATCTTAGATATTACAAGATGAGATATCATCATTCATCAAACAAATTTAGAAGTAAAAGTGTTCTCAGAATATTGCAACTCTAAATAGGCTTTTTTCCCCCCCCCCCCATAAATTGGAACCAACATTCCAAAGTAGCCGTGGTTTGCACATCAATAACTAAAATTATGCCTAGCCTACCTACCATAGAACTCAGCAGTGTGAAAACCACATGACAAAGCGATGAATCAATATTTAAAAAGCTTCAAAACTTCAAAACAAGATTCACATGGATTGGCAATTTGGCATAACTACGCCTAATTCAACTATACCCAACTAGACCTCCTATATTAGATGTTATCAACATGAGGTGTCATAACGTCTGAAATGCAGCTTCTAGCTATTCCAGAGCAACTTCAATTAACAAGAAACAAGTTAACATGTCACCCACCTACATTATGTCACAACAAGTCACTTTTTAAAATAGACCAACTTAAGCCGGAAACTGTGAAACAAAGAACTGTTGAAGATAAAACTTAGCTTCGTATTTTACAATTGTAAACCTGAAGACTCAAAGCAGGTGAATTTTGAAACAGGGGAAGTATTCAACTTAATACAACTACCAAATCTACCGATTGTAAATTCAAGTTCATTAGCTACTCTTCTGCAGTTCCACATAGAAGTAAAAGATCAGAGTCTAGCTTAAAACTCATGCACGAGTGCTGACAGTAGGAACATGAAAGATCAACATCTTGTCAATATCATACAAAAGCATATGAACTCAGTATAGAAAAGAAGAGAGAGCACTCATTGAATATAATAAAAAAGTGCATACCTGAATTTGCAGAAATTCTAGTACGAAAGGGGAAGAACTTCCTGAAGCCATTCTAATCTGTCATCTCACAATGCGCTCAAACAAACAAAGTTGCAAGAATTTTGCAAGTCATCCTAGAAAATGTAATCAAGATGACCAACAATAAACAATAAAAGAGCATGAGAAGACTGCGGTCACCTCTATCATTGTCATTCATGAACATGACCTCCGTCGCTCAAGAAAGGCTGATCTTCATCAC
Organism: Musa itinerans; assembly: GCA_001649415.1. Lineage (NCBI taxonomy): Eukaryota > Viridiplantae > Streptophyta > Magnoliopsida > Zingiberales > Musaceae > Musa > Musa itinerans. The sequence goes on from LVTN01001143.1 coordinate 46,187, forward strand.
GCCTCTCCTAATCTTAATATCTAACCAAATAACAACCCGTTGCAAGAAACAAGAAAAAAAAAAAAGGAGAAATTTTTTAGCCCTAGATCCATCACACATTGATTGCCACGCTAGTGACGCGAAACATGCAAGACGAAGAACCCAGATGGAGAAGACCATCGACGTCGTCCGTCCCGTATCCTGAACCAAAGTCGTTACGATCAACTCATCTTCGGATGCGAGAGCGATTCGAGCGTGGGAGATGTTGAATCTCATATTTTAATGATGAAACCAATTGATAGAGTTTATGATCTAATCTACATTTTAAGTAACGCAGGACTAGCTTCGATTATGAAGAGACAATTAAAGCAGGAAGAATCAATGTTGGGTCGGAGTAGAACATGTCAAAAGATTGAACGTTGAGCCGGAGAATCGGTCGACGTATTGGCAGAAGGCTTCGTGCCATGAGTTCGAACATCGGGCATAGAAGAGCGGACATTGCGCCAAGAAGATTGGAGTTACGGAGGTCAACATGCCGATTGGGCAAAAGGTCACAAAAGAGGATGATGCACCAAAGGATTGAACGAAGCGCCAATGAACCATTGACATGGCAGACAATACGTGATTAATGCTTTGTAATAATTATCTAGATCAAAGTAGTTTTAAGTTGTAATTGGGTTAGAATTAGGCCAACTCAATTAGGGGCTAATTGGGCCTATGTTGGGGTTATTTTGGACTAAGAGAAAGGTTCATTCAGTAATCCAAAAGTTGGGTCAGGCGGTGGCACCGTCGGTCCAAGCGGTGGCACCGTCAGTCTAGGCGGTGGCATCACCGGTCTAAGCAGGGGCACTGCTAGAGGCTTAGTCTCCAAGACACAATCTCTAAGACTGTGTCAGGTGGTAGTACTGTTAGGCGGTGGTACCGCTAGACTGGGCGGTAGTACCGCCCAGACCCAGTCTCCAAGGCTTTGTCATGTGGTAGTACCGCCAGACTAGGCGATAGTACCACCTAGTGTTAGAGTGTTAGGCGGTAGTACCACCCAATATTGGCAGTGGTACCGCCAATACCCCAAAGACCCAAGATGAGATTGGTTTTGGTTCCAAGTTTGAATCCATTTGGGGCTTATAAATATCCATCTCATCCCTGCTCAATAAACATAAAATTGAGAACAAAACAAGGGAAAACTCTATTGTAATATTGTGAGAATTCTTCTCCTCTAGTCTAAGTGTTGATTTCTATTTAAGAGAGGAGTGAGTGGGGGTGTAAAGGTCCTCTCTTGAGCCTGTTAAAAGGAGAATAAAATTGTAAGGGGAGTTGGTCCTCGCCCATTGAAGGAAGACCATTAGTGGATGCCAGTGGCCTCAACAGAAGAGGAATCAAGTGTGGATGTAGGTCACGACGACCGAACCACTATAACTTGGTGTTATTTCTTTCTTCACTACCATTTACTTTGCAACTGTTTTACTTCCTCATTACCTTAGCTGCACTTTGCATTGTACATTTACTTCAAGTTGACATCTTCTCAATACGATTTCTTCTTTATATTTTTATCAACTCGGAAAGATTTGGAATCTATTAGAACCCTTGCAGATTCTATACTTGGGGTTGATCTCTTTAGGGGATCGGCCTCCTTGGAACTCTATAGAGGTTCCTCCCTCTAAATTGCTGCTCAAAGGCTGCAGAAAAGATTCATCTATTGCTTATCGAAAGAGGAGGAATACATGGCTATTTATAGGGCTTCTAAACCCTAACTCCTAATAGGACTCCTACTCAAGACTCTTACTTCTAACCAACTCCTAATAGGACTCCTACTCAAGACTCTTACTTCTAACCAACTCCTAATAAGACTCCTACTCAAGACTCTTACTTCTAACCAACTCCTAATAAGACTCCTACT